>CAVLGW020000033.1:0-99385 GCA_963669155.1 Arbacia lixula
GTATTTAATTGAAATACAAATGTGAAAGATACAGTATAATTACCACCCTCTAATTCAAGTTTGTAATGCAGATCCCCACATCCCCAATCCCACACACGAACACATCGTCTTCATGTGACGTTGTCATAGTCACGTCTTCATTTGGGTTCATCCTCAAAAAAACATGGCAAGTGACTTATCACATTAGTTAACGCATTGCGCGCGACCCCGTGTAGTGCAGCTTTTGAAAAACTAGTTAATCCGTTTATGGGTTCACCACTTTTGACGTCATCGTGATTATAAGACATTGGCAGTTTTCCAACCACAGTATGACTTAAAAGAAATGCAACTTGTGACAGGATATGTTTTATTTCACTCTAACGACAGCATCTTCAGTCAGCTGTATCATGTTTATATCCTAACTGCATTCTGATATTCAAAACATTATCCAAACTTTGACTCGATAGCTGGACTCAATCGCGATGTTGTTTTTGTGCTGTTGTGGCGTTCTCTTCATGCCTTTGCTCGTAAAATGACTCTACTTTGTTTCAAGGAATACTTCACCCTGAAATTATTCTGTTTTTAATAAAAAGAGACATATGAAAAGAACGTATTAGTGAAGGTTTGACGAAAATCGGTATGATATGTTTCTTTCACGTGTCTCCTTTTATTGAAATCAAAATAGTATCAGGGTAAACTATTCCTTTAAGTTTGTTGACGTATGTTTGGTTCAATGTTGAGATCATTGCACGTTTGCCATGAAAAAAAAGATCACTCTTCATTTCCTCATGAAAATTAAAGAACGGTGTGTAAGTTTTTGACATATGTTTGGTTCGATGTGGAGATCATTAAACATTTCCTATGGAATTGAATCACCCTCCCCCCCCCTTCTCATTTCCTCATGAAAATTGAGGTACTTTGGTTAAGAGTTTCGAGCGTATGCTTGGTTCGATATTAAGATCAGTACACATTTCTAGTGGAACCCCCCCCCTCACGCACACACACACACACACACTTACACACACAAACACACACACACACACACACATACTACTTTTCCCCTTCTTGGCATAACATATAGATTAGGAAGCAGAGCAATTATCTCGATCCGCAATTCGATCAGTAATAACTCTTAGTCATGTTACTGTTGTGCACATGTGAAATTAAACATGTTAAATGTTATATGCATCCCTTTGAAGTCTTAAAGGGAGTATACTGTACTGGGAAGACAAAAAGGCCTTCAAAAGGTGATTGTGAGCAATCTTCTTAACAATGGTCTAAAATTCATGTATTGTCCATTTAGAAACTTGCTGAAAGTTATTTGTTTTCATATGATCCACATTTGGAATAATTAGTGATTTAATCACACTTAATCCTCCAAATGTTCGGCCCGAACAATTTGAGGATTTCTTCTAAAATCTTTCTTTCTAAAATGGGCAATACATGAATTTAAGACCATTGGCAAGAATATTGCTCACGATCACCTTTTGAAGGCCTTTTTGTCTTCCCAGTACAGGATACTCCCTTTAACATATAAGGTTGCATAGACACGAATCATATAATGCTAAATATGTTACTCATTGCTCATCACGAATCATATAGTTCATCATTTTGTTGAAAACTTTCCTCAGAAAGTGGTTTGTAATTGGCCTGAACATTGCATATTGACTTTGGGGCGGGTCGTCTACACGTACAGACCCGTATGCTAGAATAGAGGTTTAAAAACATCGTACTAAAACTGGACTAGGGACGCCACACAAAACGACATTAAACATTATATTTAAGTTTGTCCTCGAAATCACTATGGTATATCGAATTTATCCACATAAAACTTACAGCAAATAATTAAAATCACCCACTGTTGTGATTCTGTAATGAAAATCAATTATTTTTTAACAGCACCAGGACATTTTAGTTAGCACCCCATCTACAGTAATTCTACGTTTAGTACGCGATTAAGGTTAATCCACCGATATGAAAACGGGCCATAGTCTATAGTCGGCCTACCTACAGAACTTTGCACTGAAAAAAGCTCTAATTTGAACACCACAGTCCAAGCGACTCAATCATCAAGGATGTTATCAGGGAAAATTCTTGTTGGTTTCGTGAAAAGATAATTATGACTTTGTCGAAACTAAATGCAGATTACACATGTAGCATGGACCAAGGGAGTATAGTTAGGAAAGAAGCTGAGTTTTCACACGAAAACTGCTATGACTATATACTTTGTGCGTATTTGAATCTTTGTCATTGTTATATTTCATATGTCACCATAATATTGTGTTTGGGGATCTTATATCATTCTCAAATTGATTTTGTCTGTAAAAGGGATTTTTATACCTGAAGATATAAGGTCTAATGTAACTGTGTGACATCATATCCAACTCTCAGAAATGGTGGAGCACCCCGACACCAGTGGTAGTGACTTTATCTTCGCCATCCCCTCCGACTACGTCTACAAGCGGACGGCCTCCCAGCGCGTCTTCTTGTCTTCGCAGGCTGGCCGGACGGTCAAGGCCACCATCGTCACGTCCGGAAGTAACTTCCGCCACGTTGTTGACATCCCCAGCGACCACGAAGTCGTGGTCGAGCTTCCGAAGTCGCTGGCGTCGCGAGGAAGCGGCCTCAAACAGAACGCGGTGGGGATTGAGGCGGATGGCGATATCAGCGCCCATGTTCAGATGACAGCAGGTGTCAACTCTGGGGCCTACACACCCCTGCCGACCAAAGGCCTCGGACGGGAGTACATCATCGGCATCTATGAGCCACTTACGCCCAGGTACAGGGCAGGATTTACGGTGACTGCAACGAGGAAGGGCGCCCTCTTGCACATACTCTTCAGTCGCACCATCGCGTACGGCCAGGCTCTCTACGGTCCTGACCGCGTCTTTCAATTCCGGCTCGAGCCGTTCGAGTCCTTCCAGGTGATGGTTGCTCAGGACCTGACGGGCACGCGGATTGTGTCGGACCAGCCCGTAGCCGTGGTGGCGGGCAGCGAGTGTTCGCGCGTGCCTCGTGGGATCAAGTACTGCGACTACCTGGTGGAGCAGATGCCGCCTTTACACAGTCTAGGGAAGCATTTTGTGGTGGCGCCCTTCAAGGACCGTATCAGCAGCTATGTGCTGAGGATAATCGCACCTTTCAACGGAACGTCCATCACATTCGCATCACCGGGTATGAGTTCTCGGCCTATTCACTTGAACGAAAATCAGTTTCACGAGGTTAACTACAATCAACATGCCGAGCTGCCGTTCCAGACAAGCAAACCTGTGCTGGTGTTACAGTTCATGAAGGGCTTTCAATCTGGAGACTTCGTTGGGGACCCGTCGATGGTCGTCATCCCGCCGGTAGAACAGTTCCTTGTCGGCCGCCTGACCATCGCATCCATGGACAATGATCACGTGTCTATCATCGTGACCAATACAAACACGACCCTAACAGGACTGATGATGAATGGCGAGGGAATCACGCGGAGCCCGCATGACTGGCGCGTGATCGTTGATGACGCAGTTGGTATTCTGCACGGCACTCTTGCATCAGGTAGCCACGTGATCAGCCATACTGACCCCAACGCCAGGTTCATGGTATTTGGCTACGGCACGGAGTACCTCAGCGGACGAGCTTTCCCTGTGGCATACAACCTTAAGAGACTGTATATTCCTAGCAAGGTGCCGTTGCTCCTTCCTCCCGCAGGTAAGGATATAGACCTACGGCTTCAGTAATGGAATTGAATTGTACAACCCTAGACTTTTCGATTATTGTGTTTGTTCTATCTACAATATATGTTAAACTTCGAAAATGTGATCATTACTATTTAAAGATTTTTAAAAAGAGCTCTTTTCCCATAAAAGTTATGGTATTCCAATCAATTAGGCCCATATATACTATACCATGATCATATTTCACCCCAAATATCCCAAATGATCAGAATACTTTTAGAATGCTGTCCAGATCTTAGCGAATTGTGCTAAGACTTCGTTGAATGCGTTGAATTCTGCTTTAGAATTTTGGCCTGTCCGAAAGCGCCCTAGGTGTCTGTATGATACAGGAAGATGCCAAAGAAAAATCTATATTAATAGAAACAGAAATCAACGTACAGCCAAATGTTAATGTCGCATGATTAACAATAGTTTCCCCCGTTCACACTGTTAGGCTACGATGTCCAGTGCCTGAACACGTCCATGATGGTCACTCTGGATACGTCCGTCTTCCTAATCAAAGAGGAAGGTGACGTCACGCTCAACGATCAGACCTGCCGTCACGTACTGGTGCATGAGGGCGCTGTGCAACTCAAGACGGACTTTGCCTCATGCGGTACCAAAGTGCAGGTTAAAGGATGTCAGTGTTGCTATGGGAACAAGATGCACCGTTCGTGCAACGACTTGCTTGATAAGATCAATGTAGCATGATGAAGAAAATGGCAGTATGATGTATGGGCGTTACTTGCAGGATGATAATTTGAGTTATATCTGAACCATAATGTAAGATGTAGGACATACCAATACATCATTGCTTATTCCAATTTATGTCAGAGCCTGCCACCACCTGTTCAAAATAATACACCCAAGGCCTTAAAGCATTGGGGATCAAGGCCGGATGTTGGTGGTAATTAGGGAGAGGGTGACGTAATCATGTGCGCAGTACTACTTCATCAGACTGGAGTATTATTCATTATAAAATCGGACCCCGGGATCGGTCCATATGTAAAGATATTATTCTCTAACGACAACGATCGGTGTCTCCGTAATTGTGCCCACAACCATGACATATTCCACGTTATGATCGACTCAATTACCATGGTGACAAAGGGTTGACGTTGGGTCAGTGCTAACAAGTGCTTTTTTTCGTTGACAGGAAAACGCGACGTCTGTCTCGTTCTCGAACACGATGTGGTTCGCGGAATCGGTGGTGACACCGGTCTCCCCTTCGCGCGAACTCACCTTCCGGTGCACGATCGCGCAACAAGCTGGCGGCATCTCAGCGCTGGAGAGCGGTAGTAGTCTCAACCCAGACCGTTCCGTTCTCTCCGACGACGTGCTCGGCGATCTCTCGGTGAGCCTTGTGCAGTATATGGATGATACCTTCGGGCAGGGGGCGACGGGGAACGCGTCTAGGAGCACCGGCGGATCGGACCCGTGGGCGGATTTTATGGCGGGTTCGCAAGGGCAGAATGTGTTCGCGGTGAATGTGACGTCATCAGTGGATACAAGTGTGTTCGTAGATACATGCTGGACCAGCCCGGGACCTGACCCTGAGGAACCACAGAACGGAACTGAACTCATCAGAGATGGGTATGTCATCAATGTTGGTACTCTTAAATAAAGCTACAGCTAGTGAGGTCCTGGAAATGTAAATTATGTCCCTTCTCAACAGTGAATATTAACATTTATAACATAATTCATGACATACATAATATATTACATATAAAACGTATTACATATATGATATACATAATATTTTATTACGTAAATTATGTCCCTCCTCAACAGTGTATATCAACATTTGAATATGCTGACAGGTAATACGGTTCAATATATAGTATTGACCAGTCTAGAGTCACACATTTGAACATGATATGGCCTCACCTGTATAGGTCTCATGATATAGGTTTTGCGCTCAATTTTAACAGTTTGCAACTCAAAAATCACTAATCGAGATTCAAATCTTACAATGCGCGGGCAATGTCTTTTTCACTTTCCTTTTTTCTGCACTCAAATGTTTGCTATGTTGTTACGTTTAAACGAAATGAAGCGTAATTTTCAACATTCGTGCTTCAATTTTAAAATGGTAAAACAATGCATGATAAAAAAAACATTTCTATATCAATGAACATTCCGTGATTTTGATAACAAAGCAAGAGCAACTGCGTGTCCGGTATATCCGCCTGAATACGAGCAATAATGAATCTAAATAAGTAAATTTGAAACAGAAAGCCGTCAAAGTTGAGCGGGGAAAGTTTCATAATATATACCATGTAATTTCGAGTTTCGCGTCTAACACCGTACCCGGCTTGCTTGCGCTACAGCTTTTTATAATATGCTAATATAAACGATGTCTCCTGGTAGGAAATTTGGTGAGCACAGACCATCACGACATGACATTATTTAAAGCATGATAGTTTTTCCTGTGCAGACGAGTCAGGGTTTTTCCAAACGATAGCCTAACAACTTTTTACGTACAGCATCGCGAACAGAATGGCTCAATTTGTTCGGGTGGATTAGAAATTTTTTAGAATCGACTTTATGTTTGTGTTACCTGACTTAATCTCTCTTTATATTCTATAATTATACATTCCGATAACTCTTTACGCGACATTGATGTAGTTGCGGAAGAGATTTACGGAAGGGCTGAGAGAAGAGAGAGTGGATAGAATTGGATGTGAATTGGAAAGGCGAGAAAGTGAAGATTTGAAATGAGAGTATTTCACTTTCTCACCTTTCCAATTCACCTCCAATTCTATCCACTTTTTTTCTCATCTCAATCCTTCCAGGACTTTGCATATGGTGTACCGTAAACCTCTTCCGCGATTGATCATACCACCATGCAAACCTTCAAACTTCAATTGATACAGTTGTTGATACATTTATTGATCCATGTACATACATACCGTATGATAGAGCCCACATTTCCCTGGCACACAAAGAGTTATAGAGGAATGTTTGTGTCTGTCTCTCCATTAATTTGCGGTCCGTTTTAATCGCGTTGATTATCTAATATCCTCTTTCGATTTGGCCACTTCAAATGTCATTATCACCCTCTCCTTCCTTTCTTTATTTTTTTTTTCGATAGGTGCGAAATCGATGACACCATCCGTATCGGCGCCTCGGTGGACGACCAGACATTTAGACCGATTGCAGTCGACTCGTTCAGTCCTATCGGGGAATACCACGAAGTATGGCTGACCCCCCCCCCCCCCCCCCCCCCGCCCTCCACCATTGCCACCACCACTACCACCACCACCACTCGTCCCTCAACTCCTTCCCCCACCCCGCCCCATATTTATCATCTAAAAAAAAAAACAGATAGTACAACGATCGGTAAACACATTGCTGCGTTTACGTAACTTGATAAATGACTTCAATGGCATGTATTAAATCTTGTAATAAAACCGAGTCTCTTTAATTCATTAACGTGCAAGAAAATAATAAATCGTGTCTTGGCAAAAGCTATGCTGTACTTTCACTTAATATATGATTTCCTCGTAAAATTGTTTAAGATGTAGTTAGATAAAATTTGAAAGGGAAATGGATGTTCATTATATTTTGTCGTTCTGGTTGATATTACCATGACGACCATGCATTGCCAAATCTCTCTCTATCTCTCCCTCCTTCAATCTCTCCGTCTGTCTGTCTGTCTGTCTCTGTCTCTCTCTCTTTCTGTGCCAATCTCGTTACTTCTCAAATTTGAAAGGGAAACGGATGTTCATAATATTATGTCGTTCTTGTTGATATTACCATGACAACCATGCATTGCCAAATTTCCCTCTCTATCTCTCCGTCTCTCTCTCTCTCCCTGTCTCCGTTTGTCTGTCTCTCTCCTTGCCGCTACCTCCCTCCTCTCTTTATCTCTCTGTTTCTCTCCCTCCCTTCCCTTTCTTTCTCTGCCTCCCCCTCCCCCTCTCTCTCTTTCTCGCTACCTCCGTCCTCTCTCTCTCTCGCTACCTCCATCCTTCCCCCCCTCTCTCTCTCTCTTTCCCATTCGCTACCTCTGTCCTCTCCCCCTCCTCCTCCCCCATCTCTCTCTCTCTCTCTCTCTCTCTCTCTCTGCACCAGGTGTTCATGCATTGCCGCGTGCAGGTGTGCCGGGGCGCCGAGGCATCGACGGACCACTGCTGGCAGGAATGTCGCCCGCGGGCGAGACGCAGCGCGCGCGGAATGCGGGGGAGCGGAACTACTTACACCCTCACAGCTGGACCAATCAGCACGCGATAAACCACGGGAGTCGCGAAGGAAGAGGACTTTACTGATCACCTAAAGGGTGATGGGTATTTGATAGCGCAGCTGGTTAAATAAAAAGGGCCTCCCGCTGTGAAGTGTTTATCATCCATTTTCTAGTGTCAGACCCCTCATTAGACCGTGATATGCTGGCATGCTGCCTACTTTTCTTTACAGCTTCCGTTCATCTCTATTTATCTCTAAGGAAGCGGAGCATTTGTAGGAAAATTATGAATGATTTCAGCTTTCAAAAGGAATTCAAATGTACAAATTTGTGCCCTAGAAACAAGCCGCTAAGCCACATTTTGTCTCACAATTTTTAACCATGAGAATATATTCTCATTCGTGACAAGTAAGCTATGTGTTCTCCTACACTGCATTACACACACACATACATAAGAAAATGATTCTTGGAGAAAGACTGGTTGGATTGTTCATGCAGTGTCTGTATTTGTACCTTCAAAATTTGACAATTTACAAAATAAAAATAAATTAAATATGCACCGATTCTCATCCGGTACATTTGTGTGTCTTTTAAAGGTCAGAAGGCTGGGGTAAGTGCAGAGCTTGGAGGGGAGGGGGGTAGAGAGACACTCCGCTTTTCATGAGAGATGAGAAGACAAAGTGGGAGGAAGGTGAAAATGGGATGAGATATAAGGGACAAAAGAGAGAGAGAGAGAGAGAGAGACAGACAGACAGACAGAGAGAGAGGAACAGAGAGAGAGGGGGGGAGAGAGACAGAGAGAGAGAGAGAGACAGAGAGAGAGAGAGAGGAAGAGAGAGAGAGAGAGAGATAGACAGAGACAGAGAGACAAAGAGAGACAGAGAGAGACAGACAGAGAGACAGAGACAGAAGGAGATACAGGGAGCAAGAGATAGAGAGAGAGAGAGAGAGAGAGAGAGAGAGAGAGAGAGAGAGAGAGAGAAATATATTAATATGTGTTAGAGAGGGAAAGAGAGAGATAGAGGGAAGGGCGCGGGGAAGGGAGAGAAAACAAGACAGAGATAAACAGAGAAGGAAAGGTCAACAGAGAGATAGATGGAGCGGCTGAATGAGGGGGTTAGGTAAAGTGCATCTTCACTTTCAAAGGAGAAATAGTTTTGCAATTGTCTGTTTCCACATAATTATGACAGAGTACACTATTCAAACAAGGCATTCCATACACAGTGAATATATACATTCATACATACATACACATAACATACACATCTTGCCTATCACATTGCAGGTGCTTTTTCTCTGCCATAATTCTCGAATAAAAATAATCTAAATTCATACAATCTACATCCTCAATAAACATTGATACAAAATGCACAAAAAGACGAGGTACTGTGTTCTGAATGAATTTCAGATATCCAGAATTCATACCGACTTCACAGAATATGCAACTTTTCTGTTCTCCTTATAAATGCGAAGTCCAGCATACAAATATTAACCACAATGCACCATTCTTTGAATGTACCATTCATCGCCATCCACGTCACATCTTGAGTGAGTTTTTAGCCCCATACTTTGAAGGAGGCAAAAATATTGGAGCCATGATTTGTTCAAGGTATTTAAAAATAAATGCTTGTGAGAGTTATATTCATTGCAAGCTATAGGTTTCATTGTGTTGCATTATGTTGTACTCTGCTGTGATCTATATCCATGAATCATAGAGTGCAGGATTTGCAAGGAACATCCATCAGTGTCATCACTGAATTATAAATGAATTCAATCAATAACATTTCATCCAAACCATATTCAAATATAACAATAAATACAATTTCCAAATGAAAATTCGACACTAGGGTCAGCTAGAAGCTAACTATAAATTAAGATCTGTACAAAAAAAAGACAAAGATTAATTTCACCTTTAACAGGAAAATGAACAAAAAATATCCAATCAAATTTGTCTTAATTACATGCACATTTGCTCAAGGACATTATGAAGTAAGCCTGAGATATAAAAAAAGTATTTTCTGTAAATGACATAATTTAGTAGTATACGGTATTAACGTCTTGGTATGAGAAACTTCGGACAAGTAATAACGAGGTCGCAAGTACTTGACGTCTGATCACCAAGATAGAATTGCGAGTCCATTCTGGGTCAACGGAGATAAGGATAGGAACGGGCCTTCTAGATTTTGTATGCAATATACAGTATTCCAGAGAAATGTACAATTATTCCATGGCTTATGAATGGTGTGAGACAGTTAAATATATAGTACATGTTCATAAAGACTGACATCTTTGGCAACCCTGGGGGTGCTTCCCCAAGCTGTTCGTAAGATACGAACATCTTTACGAACGACTGGTGATCCCTTCTTGTGCTAAATGCGATACCACTTTCTTCCTGTTTTAACATGTTGGGAGTTAATTTCCAACAATCCTTATAAAATTTGACAAATCATAAGCTTTGTATTCAGACACTTGTTAACAACAAGATTTTTCATTTATAAACATCATATTTGAACTTAAGCTGATGGGAAGCAAAATCATTGAGAATCAGATTTAACACAAGAAGGGATCACCAGTTGTTTGTAAAGCCGTTCGTATCTTACGAACAGCTTGGTGAAACACCCCCCTGGATATTAACTTATCCAGTGCTACATGTGAATGTATTCACGAGTAATACACATAAATCCCTTTGAGCTATATTTTGTCTGGCACTGAAAGAGTTAGAGACAGATGAGGTGAAGATGATTCTTTCAAGAAGCAAAGGATATTTGCGATGTTTGAGAACAAATGAATGAATACTCCTCCCCCTCATGACATCACAAGAGTTACCAATTTGGCGAGCATCACCTTGGCAAGGTTGGCGAAATAGTGTCTTAAAACAATGAGGCGAAACAGGTGCATGTGGGTGTGAGCTAAGAGCACGCAATGGATGTCTTGGGTATAATGGAGTGTTGGCAAATGGGGTTCCTGCACTTCTAGTACATGTATTTGTAGGGGCGCTGGTATTGGTAGGGTGTGGTGTTGGTGGAAGGGGGTGCAAGTATCGGTACAGGGTGGGTAGGGTGTTGGTGGAAAGGGGTGCTAGTAATAGTAGAGAATGTGATCCTGCTTATAGGAGTTAGGGTGTGGTAGAAGGTGTAGCAATGGTAATGGGTGTAGTGTTGGTAGCAGAAGGAGCTAATAAGAGTGCGGTGTTGGTGGTAGGAGGTGCTAATAAGGATATGGTGTTAGTGATACGAGGTGCTAATAAGAGTGTGGTGTTGGTGGTGTTGGTGATAAGTGCTAATAAGTGTGTGGCATTGGTGGTAGGAGGTGCTAATAAGGGTGTGGCAATGGTGGTAGGAGCTAGAAGGTAGAAGGTGCTAGTATTGGTAAAGGGTGTGGTGCTGATGTTCGGAGGCACTAATTAGGGTATGGTGTTGGAGGTGGGAGGTGCTAACACAGATATGGCATAGGTGGTAAGAGGTGGTAAAAAAGGGTGAGGTGTTGGTGATAGGAGGTGCTAGTATGGACATGGCATAGGTGGTAGGTGGTAAAAAGGTTGTGGCATTGACGATAGGAGGTGCTAATAAGTGCATGACGTTGACAACATCTGGAGCTAATAATTATAGTTGGTGTGATGCTGCTGGCCACCCATGGCACTAGCCGGCCTACCGGGCCCCGCGATCCCTCCCTGCATCCCTCCGGGCATCATGGTCGACCCGCCCCCCATGGGCACCTGGCCCTGCTGTTGGCTCTGCTGCTGCATCCTTAACGCCATCATCCGTTGCTGCTGCTGTTGTTGCAGCAACTGCTGATTCTGTTGCGGCTGCCCTCGTTGCTGCTGCTGTTGTTGCTGCTGCTGTTGGTCCAGCTGGTGGCCCATGTAGCCCTGGCCGGAGGGCCCCGTCGGGTGGGGCATCCCCTGGTGGATTTGCCTCAGGGATGCCTGCTGCTGCAGCTGGTGATGGAGTCTGAAGACAAGGACAAAATCACAGGTTCTGTTATCACCGTATGTTCAATGAACCTTCACCCTTTTGTTGACTAAATGCTGGAGTACGCTAGAGGGCATATGCACTTTGCCTCACTCGTTAATGATACCCCGTATGCAAAATATCTAAACACCACTAAAGACTGCCAAGCAAAAAACAGTTTACACAAATACAAAAGCTGTTAATCTTTAATTTCAGGATATGTATGAAGACTTATTGGTGGTTTTGAGGCAGCGGTTCACATTGTAAGGGGAAGGGGGGATGGGGAGGGAGGGGGCCACTTCTTTGGCTTTCTAAGGCTATATCATTCTGAGCCCCCAAGTCATTGGTTGACAGTCAATACTGACCTTGCCCTGGCAGGATGCATGGGTCTATGCTGCTGGGTGTAACCCCCCATCTGGCCCGCCGCCCCCTGCTGGCCCATGCCCCCAATCAGCCTCTGCTGCTGGCCCCCGGGGCCCTGGGCACCCTGAGGGGCGTGTGAGTACTGCTGGGGGGCGTAGCCACCGGACACCATCCCCGATGTGGGCTGGCCTCCCCCGGCGTGGGGGTCGCCTGCCCCCATACCGGGCTGTGGCCCCATCATCTGCATGCCGTAGTTGCCATACTGGTTGCTCTGTTAATCGAAGTGCACAACACATTTCAAACTTTCATTTACAGGATGGAGCACGCTATCCTTACTACTGGGTGTATGCCTAAAATTTCTTTGTAAATTGAAATTACCCCAGAAAGCCTTTCACTAAAATCTAGCCGCCGAATTGTCCCTACGGCGGACTGCTTATGAATATTAATGAGTCAGATGAAATGAGACTCTTTCGGTATTTGTTTCCATGTTGTTGTGTCTTGACCTGTGAACTAGAAATAGCTTGCGAGGTTAAGTCGCTGCCCAGTAAGCAGTAGATTGCAGGTTCAAATCCCGTCTGGTTCCAAGATTTTTGTCTGACTTGTTTTTCGTTCATTTACAGGATGGAGCACACTATCCTTACTACTGGGTGTATGCCTAAAATTTCTTTGTAAAAAAAATACATTTCAAACTTGTTTTCCATTCACTTCCAGGATGGAGCATGCTATCTTTACAACTGGGTGTATGCCTCACATTTTTTTCCTAATTAAAACACACAGAAACCCCTTTCCCTAAAATCTAGCCAAAGTATTATTACTGGTTGCCCTTTAGATAGAAGCACACAATGCATTATTATTATATATTATCTCGCTCTGTGAACTCTTCAAGTCCCATAGGCAATAAATGGTGTCATAATTGTCATGAGATCTACAATGGGTAATACTAAGAGGTTTAAAAGTAATAGACTCTCCATGGACTGTCTGGAAGAACAAAAAATGGAAATTTTCGTGCGATTAATTTTTCGCGCTCGGCGGAGTAAAATGAATTTCACAGGTTGTCCAGCCCTTTGGACGATCAATTCACTCAGCTTAACACTGCTACGCAAGAGCTGGCCGGGCAGTGGCAATTGCATTATGATGTTGTTGAAGCGCTGACTAAGGCTAAACCATAGACGTAGGCCTACGTGCGTGACGCGTGGTGCATCAAAGCAAGCGAGCCGATATGAACTTCGTTTAGGCGCAAATATATTCACGCGTTGTTATTTTCGCCCCAAATACACAAAAATTTTCACACCGCGAAAATTTCCACTTTTACAGTAATACTATAACTATTACCTTGTGCAAGCCATTGTCATGAATACATAATGCGAATACAAATAGATAGAGATAACAACCGATAATGTCACACCAGTGCATAATGGCCTGAAATCACAACAGTGCTTTAAATTAAGCATAGACTAACTTTATGGGGCGCAAAATAAATCATCTGATGCTGTCACAAAATCACTGAAATAGTGATTCTGAGGACAAAATCAATGACATCGAATCAATATTAATGTTTCATATTGTTTTATGTGGCGTTCCATGAAGTTGTCCCAGTTACGGACATATAGAAGTTATTCCATCGTTGCGAGTACCGGCCAATGTTGCAGAGTGTGACACTATACGTTGCTGCGACATTACCAGTCGTTAAAGGGATTGTCCACCCTGAAGTTAAGTTGGTTTCAATAAAAGCAGAAATATGAAAGAAACATTTCAGTGAAGGTTTGACAAAAATCTGTCGAAGGATAAAAAAGTTATGATCTTTTGAAATTTCAATTTTGTGACGTCACATGCGAGGTGCTTTCCCATAATAGTAATATGTTGTGTGCTGTAAAATTCCGTTAATTGCTCTTTTTCTGTTTTTGATGAAGGACTTTTGGTTTCAGAGAGGTATGTGTGTGAAAATGTGTTTCTAATATTGTATCAAATGCACAAGTAAAATAGTGCACAGACTTTTGAGAAAATGGACATATTAAAAAACAGATGTATATGGGAGAGCACCTCGCAAGTGACGTTACAAAATCAGAACTTAAAAAAGATCATAACTTTCTTATCCTTTGATGGATTTTCGTCAAACCTTCACTAATATGCTTCTTTCATGTTTCTGCCTTGATTGAAACTAATTAAATTTCAGGGTGAACAATCTCTTTAACAGGGCATACCTGTTGCACCATGGGCGGCATGGGGCCCTCCTGGGACATCCCCTGGGGGCGCAGTCGCCGGTTGATCTGCTCCCTCAGCAACTTCTGTGTCAGCAGGGGCTGCAAGGGAGGAGTGATGGAAATCCCATTTAATGGTAGCTTGTAACAAGGTTTGGCTGTATAACTCTATTCACCCTTAGTTGGGGAACCCCATTTAATGGTAGCTTGTTTTCATTTCCTGCAGCTTGGGCAAATCAACGGAAATTCAAGTTGCGCCTCGGCCGCAACACCGCGAGAGTTCCCGTAGCGCGCTCAATGATTTTCCGCTAAATCACAAAACAGCAGCTGGAAAGAAATGTATCGCGCCGGTGTACTGCTCGCAGTCAAACCAATTTTGTTACAGGTAGGGAGCATGCCCAGTAGTGCTAAGGAAAAAATAGTAAATAGAGCATGCGCAGTGCTCAGAATACTCATCGAAGGGATATAATAGTAAATATAGGAATTTCTGTCAATGAAAGTGCAACCACTTGTGCTGATGTACATGTACTAATATAACCCGAAGTGCCAAGTTAACCACTTAACACGTCAAACATCCAAAGAGAGTTACAGCGCCACGTGCGGTGATATTTTATAGTTACATGTATTTGCGATATTGAGAATTGCCACATGCAGCCAACCTGCATTCGCCATATCATCAGTTGTCATGGTCCTCATATGCAACAACAGCGTTAATAGTCTTTGGCCCTGTCTCATAAAAAGTTACAATTGATCTGAATTGATCACAAGTCCAATCCCCTATCTCTAATGTAAGATGGAAATCAATTGCAAGTCTATTTGTGATTAATCACATTTCTTTATGAGACAGGGCCCTTGATATTTCAAAACAAACATTGACCAATTAGAAAATTAATTTCAGGTAAATTTTGTTATTAATTTCAGGATATTGTGCTCTATCCTGCAAATTAATGAAGAAGAAGAAGTCAAGATTACTTGGGAAATAAATCACAGGAAGGAGCACATTCTCCTCAATACTGGGTGTAACACCCACATTTTATTTTCTGATTTATTTTGATGTGAAATTACCCCCACAAAGCCCTTGCACAAATATTGAGCAATAAAACAGTTTAATGTGATATCCTTCAGCTACTGTACATTTACATGTACATGCTCAGGGGAACTGATGTACAAGTACAGTGCATAGAAAATGGAAAGTAAGAAACACATACTAGCATAATTAACTAATCTACCACATACATGTATGTTTGATACCCAACAGATGTTTAGACCATATTCACGAAGCATTACTAAAGCCTAGTAAGATACTAAAATGCATTCAGTTACATGCAGTTTTAGTAACTACATGTAACTAGACTTCAATGGTTTCATGAATATGGCTCCTGTAGTTTACACTAAAACCACAATGACTAATTTTAAATTAAACACATTTTTTATTGATATTGTTAATGCCTAGTGTAAAAGGAATATGAGATAATATGGAAGCACACATACACAGAAGCATACACGTACATGGTCCACGCGATCGTGACATTCCTTACTATGGGCAGTTAATGTTGCCATGGCAACCGTAGATATCAATAAAAGCGTAGCAGCTAGGGGGATGTAAATACACAGTTTCGAGCATGAATTAAAACCCCCTCTTATAATATATATAAACAAATGACACAATGGAAGTTCAAATGCACATTTGCTGATGTAAAACCTGCGTTTAGCGTCACAAAACAAAAAAAGCCGCACGATGCAAAATAAAGGAAAAGTAAATACACAATCTTGCTGTATTGTTCATGCAATATATCTAATATTTCTACTCATACAGGGGATAAATTGCATTGATGATAGCAAGCTGCATATACATAAACCAATATCTCTGTGAATATCAAATTACATACTTGGCACTACATAACTGACTATGTAACCCACTCAGGACCATGTGCCAAAAATTCATGACTTGGGGCTAGAAGTTTGATATAAATCACTCAAAATGAAAAATATGCACCATGTGATAGTGCATGCATTTCTGCACACAGTGAATACCTTTATTGGTCTCTTATTGATGTGTATTGCCATCATAATGATTTTTTTTAATGCAAAATAAAGGAAGAATAAGCAATTAATGTTCAAATTGGCAAGGTCAAATTGCTCTTTTGCTCTGCAAAGCGGCACAATAATTGCTCAAATTGTTCAAGTAGATTTGCTAAGGAATGAACGATCCATTTCACACTAAAAATTTGATGAAAGAAGAAATAGTGTTGCCAATTTGAGAGGTCAAGGAAGGTAAGCTCTGCTATAAAAAAAAAAAAAAAAAACTTGGTCACGAATAAGTTAATGGCCAAGATTCAGCGCTACATTTACATTGTAGTTGACTGGTACAGGTTAAGGTTGCTTTGGCAACAAATAACATGAATAATGGCTAAATATCCTCTTTCATACCTTTTTTTTCTCGTTCTGCTTGTGATCAACATCCTTCAAAATAAATCCTTTAGGTGACCTATATAATGTACTCTCTCTATTCCATTGCCATAATTTCTGTTAGATGTACTGTGTAGGACTCATTGGTGACATTATATTTTCCATTTTGGTAATCGCTGTACAGATGTCCTTTTTCCTTGGTGATTGTTTTGCAGTTACCATGACATGTAAAATGTCGTGCTGAAAGGTGGAACAACATTTTGTCATAAAATCAGGAGTCAGTATAAACTACACGTCAGGTTGGTTGTTCAATTGGAAGCCAGACAGTCAGATGCCCAATTGCGTGTGTATACACATTTACGCTGACGAGACATGCATATCACAAAGATTTCATGCTAATAGCAGTACATGTACTTCAGGTGGCTTGCACATTCTTAGGGCCTCGGACATAAACATAATCCATTATCATTTCAACATAAACTTGAGCTTTTCAAAATGTATGTTACCAAAGTATATTTTTTATTCTCTCAAGCTTTTTTAAAAGAAATTTCCTGCTTCCTTTGTCTTGTACATTTTGTTTTGATCTGACATTTCATTGAATAAATATCAAATTGAGTTGAATTGAATCTGATTTTCTTTTTAACACAACACACATACTCTCAAAATAAACATTAAGTATTAAACCAATATGAATTTCAGAAAATTGGAAGGATGCTGTTAATGAAAAAAAATCTTTCAATGTTTTATTTGACGGCTTTCTTCCTGCAGATGGAATACCATCACTCTAATGAGTCTAAGGCATGCACATAACCCACAGACAGCAAATAATGCAGTAACTATGGAAACGTTATATACATCAAGCAGTTTCCTGAGCAAAAGCTCCATTCCATAAATAAGCAGCAAAACACTTTTTGTTAAATTCATTTCAAACATCATGCTGTACTCGGAGGGATTTGGATCTAGCACATGTCAAGTCTATAGGGTAAGAAAGAAGGCAGAGAAAAGCTAAAAAAGCACTTTGATCCTATTAAATTATGCAGGACAAACCAGTCAGAGCTCTTTAGTAGTACAGCAGCCTTCATACATGTAATATGAAACTCGCGACTTTCTCTTCAAAATGGCAGGTGAGAGACGACACTGACAGGTGACCGGCTTTGACCTGTTTTGTTGAATTTCTGGTTTTATGTACAAGTCGTGCATGATTTACATGTCTGCCATTGCAAATAAGTTAAGTGGTAGTGTCTCACCAATAAGAGAGCACGGACAGTAACGACCATGCTGCAAAAGCTAGTATCATGACAAAAGGCTGACATAATATTCAATGTTCAACAGATGATGACTGCTTGATTCAGATAAATATTTGCATAGTTTTGGGCAACTAAAATTTAATGATTTACATTACGGAATTCAAATCTCAAACGAAGTAAACAACATTTTTTGCAGCTCTATGCTGCATGCCTGTTCACCTTCCTCACCCTTCATATTGAAGATTTAATCGCGAGCGCCTTGATCAAAGGCAACTGACACAGCCTGCAAATGATAGCGATAGGACCAATAATCACAAAGCGCAGGCAATTTCTCATGCAATATGGCAGCAAATGCTTGAAATGCCCCTCCAGCTGGCTAGGTTTACCTTGAGAATTGGGCTGCCGTATCCAAACCCATCATCTCGCTGTGGGGTGGAGAAAGGACAGTCAGAAATAGCACCGCAAAAACAACCATTGACGAAAAATATGATTTAAAAAGGGAATGTCCGCCCTGAACTCAAGTTGGCTTCAATAAAAGCAGAAACATGAAAGAAGCATTCTAGTGAATGTTTGATGATAATCCATCAAAGGATAAGAAAGTTCTGATCTTTTCAAATTTAAATGTTGTGATGTCACGATGCGTATTGTATGATTTCATGCGCGTATGTTCTCTTCCTGTTTTTGATGAAGGAATACTATTTTTTCAAAGAGGTATGTGTGTAAAAACATGTTTCTAACGATATATCACATGCACAGGTAAAATTATGCATATCCTTTTGAGAAAATCAACATAAAAAAAAATAGTACACGACATCTGGGAGAGCATCTCTCGCATGTGACGTCACAAAATCAAAACTTTCAAAGATCCGAACTTTCTGATTCTTTCACAGATTTCCATCAAACTTTCACTTGTGTTTCGTTTATGTGTCTGCTTTAATCAAAAACCAACTTAAGTGCAGGGTGAGCTATCCCTTTAAAATTAAGGGGTGGCGGTAGTAGAGACGTGGCCCAAAATCGATGGGAGTCCATCTGTCATGACTAAGACCCAGTTGCATAAAACTTACCATTTATAGTTACTCTGCCATCAATGGTAACTACCTTGTTAACATCACTCAATGGCCTAACAAATTCAAGGTTTCCATAGAAGTTGCCATCAGTAGCAAAGTTACCATCAATGGTAAGTTTTTTGCAACAGGGCTTAGGAGTCCCAATCTTTGAAATAATCCTTGTCTTTTATGTTCCTCTCCATGGAAATATGATTGGTCGATCAAAAGGCAAAGAACAAGAAGTCTCTGCAGGTACTTTGGTATCACTATCAGTTCTTAACCATTCTTTACTGAGCGTATTTGTGGGCTGGCTTTTCTCTACTTAACTCAGATAACGAGCAGCGTGACACCCGCATATAATATGCTGAGTGGACGATAGGCAACAGGCCATCGTGGTATTGAATAAACTTCAAATTCCTTATAGGGTGCAATTACGCCACACGCCCTTGGTTACTGCGGGCTTCCTTGTAATTGTTGAGATCCTATCGGGATCCATGTTTATGAAGTTCACAAATCTGAATGTGAGCAACGGGTTAAATATCATGTGAGCATCATAAGCCGGTGGAAGCCTGGGGCCATATTCATGAAACCTTACTAGCCTAGTTAGTAACTAAAAACGCATGTAGCTCTATGAAGTTTAGAAGCTGACTAGGCTTCGTAAGGTTTCATGAATATGGGCCCTGGTAACCTGTTGGATAGTTTCGCTGTCCGGCAAGCAGAAGATGCTGATTCAAGTCCCGGCATGGCCTTCCTTTTCTCTGCTTAATTTTCTTTCTCATAGACTGATCAACTGTTATCATTGCTACCGAAAGTAACAGCAAAACAGAGATTATATCATGTACAGTATTATCGTTATGCCAGACATTCAATTCTTTGAATGAGTTTGACTAGTCTATAAAATCAAACAAAATCCAGACTCTGCGATAAAAGCTTAACAGTGATTCTGCTGTGATTCACCCCGTAAGCATTTCCACCACCACCCCTTAGCTTAGAAGAAACCAATATTCTGTTGAAGATCTTATATGCTACAGCTCACCTTTTCCCTTTCCTTTATAAGTTTTTTGTTTTTGCAGCTAGCTTACATATTTTCCATCACCACCATTTTCCTTCCTTCGCCATTTCAGCTCACCAAAGCCAAAAACAGTCTGGTGTTACAAAGATCTTAACAATAAATATACATCTCTTTATAATTTCAATAACACTTCCACCACCTTCAACACATTACTTGTACTCTTACCTTGAACCTAAAACGTAACAAAATCATTGACTTTTCACATTTGACTGTCGCTTAAATTGTACACACTTCACCGACTCCACACATTATGTTCAGGTACCAATTCTGAAGAAAATATGTGTAACATTCAAACTCTAAAGATATGGCATAACCAAAATAAGGGCATACAGACGAGACAACCTTATAGTAACTCTACACATTAAACCTGGGACCTGTTGCACAAAACTAACCATTAATGGTAACTACCATGGTAACATTGCTGGAGAGCCAATCAAATTCAAAGTTATCATAGAAGTTGCCATTGTTTTATGCAACAGGGCATTGAAGTACATTATGCATAAAGGGTTAGTTGCTCTCTGAAGATCAAAGCCCGCTTTCAGAGAGAGAGAGAGAGAGAGAGAGAGAGAGAGAGAGTGAGGGTGTGTTTATCATTTTTTCAGAATTTGAAACGCGTTTCCAAAAGCCTTTACAAACGCGTTTAAAAAAACGGTGCGTTTATCAACTCAGTCGCCTAAGTCGAAAACCGGCCTTGTCACTGCGCAGCTCTACTGCGCTGTTACACATGCACTGTAGTACAATAGTGTGCGATCGATGTGTTTACTTGGCGTGGCGCGCATGTTTTCAGAAATCTGAAACACATGGTTTAAAGTCGTTTCAAAACAGCTTTGCGTTTATCTCGCTTCTCTAAACGCGTTTCTGGCTCAAACGCGTTTAGGATCGCACAAATTTGCGTGTTTCAAAACAGCTTTCCGAACCCCATAATCAAAACACCTTTGCATTTCTCAACTCCCTGAAACGCTTTAAAAAAATTTTTAACGTGGTTGGAAACCCTAATTCTACCAAAAAACAAAATAGTTGATAAACACGCCCTGAGAGAGAGGAGAAAGACAGAGAGAGAGAGAGAGAGAGAGAGAGAGAGAGGGAGAGAGAGAGAGAGAGAGAGAGAGGGAGAGGGAGAGAGAGAAAGAGAAAGAAAGACAGAGAGAGAGAGAGAGAGAGAGAGAGCCAATGCTCATCCCATGTACCAAATACATCGGGTTGTGTGGCATAACTCCTCAAGCCTCTGTCACTGCTTTTCACACACACTTTATAGCATCGTCACCAGGAACATGGCATGATACTTGTCTGTATAAAGTCTTAACTAACAAGCAGTGATACAGTGTAGAGTAAGTACATTTGACCTGCCAAGCAGTTAAGCTAATAGTAAATATAAAAATGCATCTATGATATACCTATGAACTCAACGGGACATTGCTCGGTGTGTGTTGTCCCTATTGTACAGGATATGCAAAGACAAGTGCATCAACAAGTGGGATCCTGTGCTATGCCATGACCCAAGTTATGTGACCACACAAGTCATGTGACCACTTAAGTCATGTGACCTACTCAACAGATATGGCACAATAGTCTATGCTCCTCCAGTATCTAGATGAAGGGTTTAAAATGCTCCACAATGTCGACCACATGGTAAACACTGTGACCTCTACTCACAACTGAGGTTTAACTTAGACTGCGTACTAAACATAGACTTACTTTATAGGACGCAAAATAAATCAGCTTAAGCTGTCACAAAATCATTGATTTTCATCATAGAATCACAACAGTGAGGGATATAAATCATTTGCTGGTATAATTATGTGGACAGAGTCAATATACCATAGTGACTCCATGAACAAAATCAACGATACTGAATCACTAATAATGTTCATGTTGTTTTTACTTTGCGTCCCATAGGGCCTATGGTTAAAGTTTAGTACAGAGTGCGTTAACCCCCTGTTCAGAATACAGGCCAACGTACAAGTACACTACAGCTCAAAGGAATTGGCATAGGGAAAGGGAAAGGGAAGAAGGGGAAGAAGCAGCCGTTTTAAACCGCAGTATATTTTCTCCAGTTCTGACACGATGCTTTAGCCTAAAAAGCATCATGTTTCATGCTGAACTGGACAAAATATACCGCGGTTTAAAACTGCGGCTCCTCCCCTTTCTTCCCTTTCCCTTTCCCTATGCCAATTCCTTTGAGCTGTAGTTTACATGTAGCAAGACCAAGTGGGTTGGACTCCCAGTAAAAAATCCCTTCATCACTAAGGCATGAGACAAACTGTTCGACCTGCAAGACACGTGCCCAACAGTGGTAATGAGAGTCTTACAAGAGAGCGGTACAACCATAGAAGCACCTTCTCGAATCAGGCAGTGGAGTAGAAGTCGCAGGACATAAACAAAGCTTGAACATCACATCATCAAATAATTGTCATTTCTTTACCTATGTATTCATTTATTTATTCAGGTGCAACATTACTGATCTCAAGGGCCATGTTGCATATACATGTAGGTTTTCAATTTTTAGTGACTCACCATCAATGGTAACTACCATGACAACAGGTGCAAAAATTAGAGCTCATTGGCTGTTGCTATGGTAGTTACCATTAATGGTAAGTTACAATAATTGAAAACCTATATGCAACATGGCCCAGAGCTGGCAAAAAGGATCAGCTTGCAATATTTGCATCATCACATGTAGAGTCAATAACCATCACTATGATACAGCGTTAGCAAGTACTAATGAGGCAATCAAATTAAGCAAAGAAAAGTATGAAGGAGAGAAAAGGAGGGGGATGAACTGGGAGCGAGGGGTTACTGGGAGGGGGGAGAGGGCACCTACCTGTGTCTGGCCCGCTGGGCCTTGAGCCCGGGCACCTATGATGTGATGCTTGAGGGCCACCTTAGAGCTGCCCGGTATCATGGGTTGTCTCTCAGGACGGATGGGCCCAGCTGGTGAGAAGAAGGACACAGAGAGACAGATCATGGACTGAGGACCCAAATGATTGACAGATGCATGAATAGATTTATTTAATTAAATGAATGATGCTCTAGAGTATCTAGCTGCTTGATTAAATGGTGAATTAACTGGCTGAATAATTTACTGATAGATCATCCATTTTTCTATTTGATGGTAACGGTAAATAAAAATACATTCCACCTTTGCTTAAAAATAATGTCGACCATTCCAATTTAGGGTAAAAACGATGCCAGTTTCAAGACCAAACATGTGATTTGAGCATTTCTAACGTGATACCAGAAGAATAAACAAAAACCTTTCATGTGTTGTGTACCTTCTCTGGAAAAGTGAAATACTATCCTTGAGGTGCGCTACTGCGATCCAAACTCGACTCAAAATTTTATGATCGAGACAGTTGCAGTTCTACTATTCTGGGGGAACTTTTTTTAGGGCATTTTCTTCAATTTTCAATCTACACTACCTTTAAAGCACATATTTATGGTACCTGGTACCAGGAGAAAGAATGAATTTGTCTCCCGACTCATGTTGTGGACAACGACACACAGACAGAGATGCAGGGGAAGGCCAGCATAAAATTTAATTGACACATGAAAGGAGGACACTGGTCTGGGTCTTGACGAGCTGGGGAGGGCGATGCTAGACAGAAAGGGCTGGTCCATTACAACACGAGAAACGGCAAGGACTCGGCTAAAGTAAGGTACTACATGGGTTAACAAGACTCTTACTCACCCGGAGGGAGGGGCTGTTGGTATGGTACTTGACCTGGAGGCAACATGGCTGATGCAAAGTTCCTGTCATGGTAACTGCTCATACCCGAGTTGAAGGGATATTGCTGTTGACCAACGAAAAATGGTAATAAGAATGGTTAACACAACAAAACGCATATATACATATATAAATATAACGTAATATAAATATAGATATAATATAAATATAAATATAATATACAGTATAAATATAACCGAGTGCAGAGAGTGAGAATATAACATTAATGAGAATCTGGGTATTTTTTCTGAATAAAGATACAATAATCCAATATTGAGTCCAAGTTTGAATACAGCTCCAATGATCCAAAATTAAATGGAAGTGTAGACATAATATTATGCGGAAGATGAGGGATTAAAGCCAAGCGTGATAAAATTGAAGCATTGTGACTTATGAAAAGTCAATCTCCAATACACTCTTGAACAGTGTGGCCCGTATGAACAACGGTGGATTAGCCGCATACTCAACCATGACTAACTTTATGGGGCACAAAATAAATGATCTGATGTTGTCACAAAATAAGTGATCATTGAAATCACAGTTGGTGATTTCAATTATTATGTTAACAAACTAAATAAACAATAATGATTCCCAGGAAAAAATGAATTATATTGAATCATTGATAATGTGTCATATTCATTTGGCATTCCATAAAGCTAGTACATGTTCAGGTAAACCTGTTCTGAATAAATGCCTATATGTACAAATACCTTGGTAAAAGGTATGGTGAATATGTAGCAACATTTGGAAGTTGCCACTTATCTAAAAAAAGGTCCACAAAAAGGTGAGTAGGAATAAAAAATTGTAGGAAATTCCTATATGATGACAAGTGTTCAATAGACAAAGACAAATATAGCTCCTCTAAAAATGAAGGTAGGTGCATGTAGAATGCCATAACTGAATTGATTTGATAAGTCTTGCGACAAAGGCTGCAATATTAAAAAAAAAGGGCCTTTTCCTGGTCCAAACAATTATCAACAGCTTTCTAATCATGTAACTTTGCCAAGGATCCACCAGCACATGCTTTGCTCCAGCGAATCACAATGTATGAAAAGAGCCCACATGAACACAGACCAATTCAAATCATTAAAGGAATTGTTCACCCTGAAATTAAATTGTTTTCAATGAAAGCAGAAATATGAAAGAAACATATAAGCGACGGTTTGACGAAAATCCATCTAAGGATAAGAAGCTGTGGTCGATTGAAATTTTGATTTTGTGATGTCAAGTACAAGGTGCTTTCCCCATATGTTGTGTAGTGTATGATTCCATAATTTTGTTTTTGTTTTTGAAAAGAGAATATCTTTCTTCCATAAAAGGTATGTGTGTAAAAACTTGAACCTAATGATGTCAAACCTTCACTAATATGTTTCTTTCATGTGCCTGCTTTTATTGAAACCAATTAAATTTCAGGGAGAACTACTGTATCCCTTTAAGACTATCGCAGACAAAATTTTTTTGCTATGACTCTTATGTCATCATAAATGCATCATGTTCTGCATACTTGTTATGTTTTGAGGGAGAAAGATGAAGCACAAATCGAACAGAGTACGCGTGTGCCTATGATGGATATTCTAGTGCATAGCAGCTAAAAAGCAGTGCAAAATGTAAATGCGATTATCACTTCACAATCCCGCAGGTAAAACTATGTCTCCAGGGAGGCACTGTAATGAAACTGAAAGTGAAAGTTTTAAAGAATGTTCTTTATTTTTGCCCGTCACCGAGGAAGATAAGCACTGTATGTTCAGTGCATTTGAGTCACTGTGATTAAAAAAATCATAGGCGGACTCGTGTGGGGATCGAACCCACTACCTCCTGATTACTAGAGGTGTCATACCACTAGACCACCGAGGATGCCCGATGGCTAGATAAGGTTCTAATCGACCTAAATAAAGCCTGTCTAGTAATCAGAAGGTCGTGGGTTCGATCCCCACCCGAGTTCACCTGGATTTTTATCACAGTGACTCAAATGCACTGAACATACAGTGCTTTTCTATGTAGGTGAAGGGCAAAAATAAAGAACATTCTTTAAAATCATTCATCCCGGCGCAAAAACAAAACAACCTTTATAAAATTGAAAGGTTCTCAATTTCCTCTCATCAAGTATTATGTCCCGACACGAGCCCATATTCATGGTCATTTTCAGATCCCTGCCGTAAACCCTTCGTATGACAGATAAGCTGATGCTCGATGGGATAGCTGTTTATTATTTGTGGTAAAAAAAACTCAAGCATTTCGACTGCCAAGCAGCAGACGAATATGCCTCAGCTTCTCTACTACTAGCCTCATTTGGTTGACATTGATAATCTTCTCAGAAAACATGTAGGCGTAATTGACAATGAATTCCTATGTAAAATTAAACCACTCCATTTCTAGCATTTGCTAAAAACAAATTATTTTGCGGGCCGTGTTTAGCCAAGCTTGGCGATGTTTTTGGACCATTGACCTCTTACTTCTTTGATTTCCAATCTAACCAGTCTATCTAAATAAAATCATCTATCATGGTATCAAGCTTGTTTGAAATTGGATTATTCAATTCAGTTCTCTAGAAAACATTTTTCATAGCAATTTTCAGTCAATTATTGGTGAAGTTCATTGAATGTTGGCCTTTCACAAATTTTACCCAAAACTTCATCAGTCTACCTGATGTAGTGATCCATCATACCATGCTTGGTTGGAATTGGATTAATTGTAAAAAAAAAAAAAAATTAGAAAGAAATTTTTTATAGTCAATTTTGCCAACATTCATTGAACTTTGACCTCAATCAGATTTGACCCCTAATTGACACAGTTCATTGGTTTCATGCAATGTACACATGTAACAAGTTTGAAGCAAATCTGGTGAACGGTTCTCAAGATATTGCGTAAAGGGCTTTGGGACGGACGGACGGATGGACAGACAACCCGAAAAACATTATGCCTATGGCCACTTCATGGCAGAGGCATAAAAAAAGGCACATTTGGCATACAAAGGGTTAAAGTTAAAGTCAAAGTGCAAGCTAGGTTAAGAAGCGGTGCAGGTGTTGTATAATGCGAACGGGTACCTGACTCTGGGGAAAACCCCTAGCCACAGAGCGATGCTGGCTTGGGGTGGCAAAAGTAAAAGGCTACGACATAAACGTAGAGTGGGGCATGTTAGAAGTAAAATAAAATGAATGCAGGGTTAGTGATATCATGAAAGCTACAAAATGAAAAACAGACTTCACAGGGTTTAATATCAGTTGTATATAGAGTGGGGTATGTTAGAAATGAAATGAAATTAACACAGGTTTAGTGATATCATGAAACAGCTATGAAATTTAAAACAGAATTCACAGGGCTAAAAATCCATTACACATAAAGAGGGGTGTTAAAGAATTAAATGAAATGAACACACGGTTAGTTAAATTATATAACAGTTAAGAAATCAAAAAGCAGGCTTCAGGGTTTAAAATCAATTATACACAGAGAGGGGCATTCTAGAAATGAAATGAAATAAATGCTGTGTTAGGAACAGACTTCACAGGGGGTAAAATCAATTACACATAGAGTAGGGCTTGTTAGAAATGAAAGAAAAGGAACATAGGATTAGTTAGATTATGAAGCAGCTAAGAAATAAAAAAGCAGACCTGATAGGGTTCATAATTATTTACATGTAAAGTGGGAGGTGTTAGAAATGAAATTAAATAAATGCAGCATTAGTAATATTAATATGAACAACGCTAGGAAATTAAAAACTGATTTTAAAAAGCTAAAAATCAATTATGCAGAGTGGGACATGTTAGAAATAAAAAGAAATGAATGAATACAGCATTAGTAATATTGATAGGCAGTAGCTAGGAAATAAAGAACAGACTTTATAGGGCTTAAATAAATTTTTTCATAGAGGGGCATGTTAGAAATGAATTGAAATTAATGCAGCATTAATAATATTTATACGCAATAGCTAGTATTTTCAAAACAGATTTCACAGGGAATGAAAGCAATTACTGCTATTGTGGCACATTTTAGAAATAAAAAAAAATAAAGGCAGAGTTAGTAAGATTATGAAACAGCTAAGAAATCAAAAGCAGACTTCACAGGGTTTAAAATCATATTAGAACACACAGTGGCACCTCAAAGCTGATTGCAATCAATTCTCCCTATTGCAAATAGCTCTCCCAATCTGACCGCTTTTGCCGCTCTTACGTTTTTACCCTTAATTCTTAGACGTCACTGTATATAAGTGATACGTACAGTATAATCTATGCATTTTATTTTTCATGCAATAAATTACAGCAAATGGAAATAAGGTGCATAAGAAAAATCCACAAAAATGGCTTGGGAGATGTAAACTCATATATATGGAAGGTTGATGCAGCAAATAATATTGTAAATTGAATACATATGCTGGTCGAAATAGGAAAAATATACTGTAGTGAGTAAGAAATCATACAGCACAAGGTTTAGCATATGCAAAGAGTTTTACATCAATTCACACACTTCAAAATCATAATACAATCAACATGATGTTACAAACTGAAAGGTACAATGATATTTACATATCAACTCCAATTCCACTAAAATTCAATTAAAACTAAATCACAAAGTTAAGTAGAGGCCACTGCAGATAATATGATCCGATCTCCGATCCGACTCTCCAACTGATTGAATCGCAGGTCCCGGCTAATGGATTTGAGCAAGTAGGTAACGTCCCATTTCCGGTCGTAGGCCCTCACAACTGACTGCACAATCGTGGCACAAGTCTGTCATCTGCGATGGCCACAGTAACACGCTGCTTGAGGGGGGGGTCACCAAACTGTTCGTATGCTACGCACGACTTTAAACACGACTGGTGACCTGTTCTTGTGCTAAATCAGATACTTTGTTCCTGTTTTAACATAGTAGAGGGAGTTCACTTTTCCAAAAACCCGAATCAAATTCTACAAATCTTAAATTTTGTATGCAGACGTTTGTTAACAAGATTGAAGAATTTTAATTTATAAAGATCACATTTCAACTTTAGCTCATGGGGGATCAAAATCATTGAGAATGTGATATAGCACAAGAACAGATCACAAGTCGTGCGCTAAGTCATTTGTGACTCACGAACAGCTTGTTGAAACACTTCCCTGCATAGTTAGTTGGGGAGTTGTGAATATGTTACCAAAATAGCTTATTGCTAGGCCAGGGGTCACTCACCTCTCTGATGGGGGGCTGTGCGGGGGCAGCAGGGCGCTTCACCCTCTTCCTCTTGGTGCCCTTCTTGTTACTGGGCTCCTTAGTGCCCTCGGGAGGGGCGGTGGTGCCCTGCCCAGCCTTGGTCTCTGATTGGCCGGCGTCCAGCTCAGGGACGGGCTTCTCTGCCTCCTGATTGGTCGGTGGGGGTGGCTCCTCCTCGTCGGGAGGGACTTGGGGCGGGTCGAAGTAGTGGCTGTCCGGTTTGACCTGTCCGAGCAGGAGGGAAAGACAACATTGCCTCATTATATACCTCAAAATGTTCAAGCACCAAAGGTCTATCTTGACCCTTGGCCCTTCATTTTCATCATATCTGGCCTAAGGTCCAATCAAGCCCATTGTCTTGTCCTATATTATCATAAGGGCAAGTTTCATGAAAATTTAGTTACATATCACATAGACAATAATACTTCAGGATGTAAACTTGACCTTTCCTCTTTGAATTTTTTGACCCACAATCTAATCCAGTAATCATTGTATCATATATCATCTTTGTACTAAATTTGCTGTCAATAAATCAAACAATTATATTTGTTATTACATGAGAAAGGACATTTCAAGTTTTTACGTCGTAGAGGGTGAGGGTGTGATAGTTTACCTGGTTGTGTGAGTGGTAGAGGGTGAGGGTGCGATAGTTTACCTGGTTGTTTGAGTGGTAGAGGGTGAGGGTATGATAGTTTATATGGTTGTGCGAGTGGTAGAGGGTGAGGGTGCGAAAGTTTACCTGGTTGTGCGAGTAAGAGAGGGTGAGGGTAAGGGTGCGATAGTTTACCTGGTTGTGTGAGTGGTACAGGGTGAGGGTGCGATAGTTTACCTGGTTGTGTGAATGGTAGAGGGTGAGGGTGCGAGAGTTTACCTGGTTGTGTGAGTAGTAGAGGGTGAGGGTGTGATAGTTTACCTGGTTGTGTGAGTGGTAGAGGGTGAGGATGCGATATTTTACCTGGTTGTGTGAATGATAGAGAGTGAGGGTGCGATAGTTTACGAGGTTGCGCGAGTGGTAGAGGGTGAGAGTGCGATAGTTTACCTGGTTGTGTGAGTGGTAGAGGGTAAGGGTGTGATAGTTTACCTGGTTGTGTGAGTGGTAGAGGGTAAGGGTGCAATAGTTTACCTGGTTGTGTGAGTGGTAGAGGGTGAGGGTGCGATAGTTTACCTGGTTGTGTGAGTGGTACAGGGTGAGGGTGCAATAGTTTACCTGGTTGTGTGAGTGTTAGAGGGTGAGGGTGCGATAGTTTACCTGGTTGTGTGAGTGGTAGAGGGTAAGGGTGCGATAGTTTACCTGGTTGTGCGAGTGGTAGAGGGTGAGGCGATACTGCTCCTGGTACTGGAGGGGCTTCCGCTCCATGCGGATCCCTCCGAACCACGCCCAGCTGAGAGGAGCGGGGTTCTTCAGGATCTCCAGCGTGTCCCACGGGTTGATCTTCTGCTTGGCTGATACTTGCAGACCCTGAACAGGGAGAGGAGGGGGGGGGGGGGGGTGGGAAGAGGGAGAGGCATTCCACATAAGATATGTAATAACAAGGAAGCAAAATCTCTTAAAATTTCAAACCTCCACTTCTCATAATCACTGGACAATTTACCCCTGTTTTATAGCATGATAAGTGATTTCTTTTCGACACTTGATTGGTTTCACCATTACACATTCACAAAATGAATAAATCACCATTTCTCCAACATTATCACAAAATGAACAATTTGGTAGGAGGAGGAGATATAATTTTTCAATTTTTATAACACTTACACAAGCTTTAGTTTTAGTTTTCTGTGTTTAAACCAAAAATAAATGAGATGGAATGGAGATGGAAGGAAAGGGAGGTGAGGAGAGTTGTGAACTAGTCAGTAATACCTGCTTCTTGTCGATGGAGTCAAAGCCAGTAATCTTGTTGCCCTTGGTGTCGATCAGGCTGCCCATGGGCTCACACGTGATCACCTCGATAGTCTTCTTGGGCACGGGCAGCAGCTGGCGCACCAGGTTGATCCCGTCAGAGTGCTTGTCACCAACCTCTTTCTGCACAGACAAACAGAGAGGGCAGCATCTAAAATCAAGCTTTGTAGGCAAAACAGTGCTGTATATATTTGAGTTTATATCCTGCTATATTCCAGTTTGTTGATTGGTTAAAAGTGTGTCACATGACCACAAAGGGTTCAACTATTTGTGAGTGAGAAAGAAAAAGAAGCTCAGAGGGAAAACAGAATATTTCATGACATCAGAGGGAAAAATAAGACGGATTTTCATCAAACCTTCACTAATATGTTTCTTTCATGTTTCTGCTTTTATCAAAATCCACCTAATTTCATGGTGGACTATCTTTTTAAAAGTAATTTTGTAGAAGCGCAGTTTGATCTTGACCTTGAGTTTCTTGATGAGAGCCTGGTGGGACCGCCCTTTCTCCTCCCCGGCCCCCGGACTGCCGTTAGCATCGGAGGACAGCGTGCTGTTGATGAGGACTGATAACATGTCTAGCACTGTGGTGAACAGCTCACTGTAAAAACAAAAACAAAAATGGGTGTTATAAAATCAAATGAAAATCCATCTCTCCTATTTTACTCAAATGAGAAAATGAGTAAAATATGAGGACTGATAGCATGTCCAGCGCCATGGTAAAAAGCTCACTGTTAAGAAAAAAAAAATCAGTTAAAAAAAAACATATTAGGCAAACATCCAATAGTAAGAAGAGCAAGCTCCATTCTGCAAATGAATCAAAAACAAGTTAAAAAAAAAAATCTTGGAAACAGAGAGATTCCAAACTGCATCTATGGATTACTGGGCAGTGAATTAACCACCAGGGGGTTGTTTCACCTAGCTGTTTGTAACCTACGAACGACTTTACGAACGACTGGTGACCCCTTCTTGTGCTAAATCACATCCTCAATGATTTTGATTCCCATCAGCTAAAGTTCAAATCTGATGTTTTAAATGAAAATTCTTCTTGTCAACATGCGTCTGAATACAAAGCTTATGATTTGTCAAATTTTGTTAGGATTGTTGGAAATTAACTCCCAATGTGTTAAAACAGGAACAAAGTGTGGTATCGCATTTAGCACAGGGAGAGATCACCAGTCGTTTGTAACATCATTCGTAGCTTACGATCAGCTTGGTGAAACGCCCCTAAGACCATTTCTGGGTGTTAGAAAAGACACAATGACATTGTAATCAATATTTGTATGATTCATTCTGACTTTTTAACATTCAGTGAGAGGTGATTTCTTGGCAAAAGAATCGTCGAGTTCTTACTTGTTGGTGTGAGGATCGACGGTTCCCGTGGTGATGAGCTGCAGGAGGAGCAGGGCAAACTCTGTGGTCCACGTCAGGTTACTCCGCATGATGGTGTCAAACATGTTACCCACCTGGGAGGGAGAGAGGGGATTGATTGATTGATTGATTGATTGATTGATGGATGGATTGATGGATGGATTGATTGATGGATGGATTGATGGATTGATTGACAGATTGATTGATTGATTGCTTGATTGATTGATTGATTGATTGATTGATTGATTGATTGTTTGATTGATTGATTGATTGATTGATTGATTGATTGATAAATGAGTTGAATGATAGATGAATGGATGGATGACTGGAGAATTGGATTTATTGATATGTGAATTAGCTTTCTATGCATGAGCATGTCAAAAATGTCCCCAAGAAGACGTACACAGTAATGTCTGAAGTGACTGTGATAAAGTGGTGAGAGCTCTTAACTCTTGCAGATCAAATGAGATCAATTAGCTCCTAGCACTAAATCTTCAGAGCTACCAACATTGAAATTCAACGATCAGGAAGATTTGGGGAAATTTCATAAGAAATCAGGGAGATGTCTATAAAATGCATACAACCTAATGACAATAATCTATCAATAATCAGGGAGATTGGGTAATGTGAGGAAATCCAATTCAATAATATTGGTCTATTTTCAGGGAGTCTCCTGCAAAATCAGGGACACTTGGCAGCTCTGCATATTTGGCTGCTTGGCTAAAGCAAGGGCAATAACCAAGTGCTTTGGGAAGTACTTCATACTAATACTTCTAATTATTACATTGTGAAGTGGCATATGCACTAAACCATGTTTTGAAACAAGTGAAAAGGATGACATCTTCAAAGAGGCAAATGGCCTGGTGACCAAGCATTGAAAGACAACCAATGCATCATCGCCAATGTGACGATGCCAGATTTAAACATTTCATTACAGGGTCTTGAAAACCCCATTGGCTTACTGTACATAATCATGCTAATAGTAATACATGTAAGAAGGTTAAAGGGATAGTTCAGCCTGAAGATAAGTTCGTTTCAATAAAAGCAGAAACATGAAAGAAACATATCAATGAAGGTTTGATGAAGATCAGTCAAAGGAAAAGAGAAGTTATTAGATTTTGAAATTTAAATTTAGTGATATCGTGTGGGAAGTGCTTTTCCATACGTTTTGTACAATTAAATTACATTGATTGCTCTTTTTCTGTTATTGACAATGGAATGATTTTTATTTTCATACAGGTATGTGTGTACAAAAATATTTCTGATGATATATCAAATACACAGGTACAAAGATTTTTTGAGAAAATTTCGAAAAAAATTGTACACAAAAATTGTAAAAGATCATAACTTTCTTATCCTTTGACAAATTTTCATCAAACCTTCAATAATTATGTTTCTTTCATGTGTCTCCTTTTATTGAAACCAACTTAATTTTAGGGTGAATTGTCCCTTTAACCACAAGTAACAACATTACTTTTCCCAATGTAAACGTACCAGACTCAGCCTGAGTTGAAGAGCCTCATGCATCAGCCTTCTACTCTTGGGGTCCTCCCAGCGATCCTGCCACACAAACACAAGAACAATACAGATTTAGATTCAGATTCAATTTTATTGTCTATATAAAAATACTTTTTAAAGGGTTACTGAATTAGAAAAAAAAAGTTCCCATTAATCTATGTAAAATTATCCACTAAAAAACAAATTTCACGTTCGTTTGCCGCAATAAAGTCTCATTTTAACAAAAATTTGAAAAAAAGCATGCCTCCAGTGACGTGTGAGAAGTCAAAATGCCATAAATACCAACGGCGGAAATAAAATATTTTATTCATGCCATTCAAACAATACGTTAAGAATGGGAACCCCAAAGCTTGTCCGAGGTTTGTCTGAGTAGCAACAACTAATAGATTCAAAGTGCATTCCATCCATTGAATCTGAATGACAAGATACAGGTGAATGCAGTAACACGTTATTACGCAGTTAGGGGGAAAATTGTGAATACATTACGAAAATGGTCTATTGTTGACTTCCGTACAATCTATGGAATTTTGACTTCTCATACGTCACTGGAGGCGTGCGTTTTTTCCAATTTTCGTCAAAATGAGATTTTATTGCAGCAAACGAATGTGAAATTCGGTTTTAGTGGATAATTTTATATAGATTAGAGGGAACTTATTTTTCTAATTTAGTAACCCTTAAAAAAAACTTTGTGAAACAGGTTCCAGGTACTCACATCTTTGGGTGATTGGAGGAACTGTGTCAGCTGGGTCTGGAGAGACGTAAGGAGACCTTCCCTTTGCTCATCCTGTCCCTTGAGGCAGGTCAGTACCAGAGATAGCAGGGGCTGGTGGCTCACTGTGGACGCTTGGCTGTGGGTTGGGGGTGTGGGAGGGGGGGGGAGTAAATACTTCAAAGGTTAGATACATTATACCTTCTGTGCATCCGCACATTGCTTGTCAACTTCCATCCATCCACCTTCCATTTATCCATCCACCATCCCTCCATGCATCTTTCTATCCATCTATCCATCCATCCATCCATCCATCCATCCATCCATGAATCTATCTATCCATCTATCCATCCATCCATCTATGCATCTATCTATCCATCCATCCATCCATCCATCCATGCATCTATATATCTGTCCATCCATTCTTCCATCCATGCATCTATCTATCTATCCATCCATCCATCTATGCATCTATCTATCCATCCATCCATCCATGTATCTATATATCTGTCCATCCATCCATCCATCCATCCATGCATCTATATGCATCTATCTATCCATCCATCCATCCATGCATCTATATATATGTATATCCATTCATCCATCCATGCATCTATCCATCCATCCATCCATCCATCTATGCATCTATCTATCCATCCATCCATCCATGCATCTATATATCTGTCCATCCATCCATCCATGCATCTATACATCTTTCCATCCATGGATGCATCTAACCATCCATCCATCCATCCTTCTTTCCACCATCCGTCAATCTATGCACCCATCCATGATGATCCATCAGTATGTCCGTCCACCCTACGGCCTGCTCTTCATGTATCCATCCATTTAACAGCCATCCATTCAAATTTCCATCTACCCATCCATTTATCCACTTGTCCGCCCCCATCTATCTGTCTGTCCATCCATCCAGCCCACCTACTAACCCCTCCATCTATCCATCAAACCATCTATCAACTCTCCTTCTTATCAATTTATCCATCGTTTGACCATCCAGCTATCCATTTACATCTATCTATCTATCTATCTATCTATCTATCTATCTATCTATCTATCTATCTATCTATCCATCATTAGTATGTCCATCTTTCTACCATCCATCCATCAAATTAATCATCTGAACACCCGTCTACCATGCATCTGTCCCTTCTTCAACCATCTATCTATTCACCCATTCACCCTTCCATCCATCTACCATCCATCTATTCATCCATCCATCCATCCACCCATCCATCCATCCATCCATCCATCTACCCATCCATCCACCCACCCATCCATCCACCCACCGACCCATCCATTCACCCTTCCATCCATCTACCCATCCATCCACCCACCCACCCATCCATCCATCCATCCATCCATCCATCCATCCTTCCATCCTTCCATCCATCCATCCATCCATCCATCCATCCATCCATCCGTCAATCCATCTCTCTGTCCTACCTGCGTTGGCCTTGCTTATCCTTATCCTTGCTAGACTGCTTGGTGGTCCAGGTCTGGCCCACACTCTCCAGGATGTTCCCGGCTTGCTTGAGGACTCTTCCCTGAACAGCGCTGGACAACTTGGAGATAAGAGGAGCCACCAACCAGACACTGCTGCTGGCTGGGTCACACCTACAGGAAAGAACAAACAAAAACCTCTTGTTATTCATTACAGTAAGCAAATAATCAACGCTGATGAAGGTGATAGTTTGTCTCATTGCCTGAAACCAAAAGTTGATTATTTGCTTTATATTCCACATCTGAAACCAACCATCTACACCAAAAATGACAATTTGACGTACAAAAGTCATGTTTACTTCTCTACCTAACCCCGAGCTGCTGCCATCGGGAACACGCATTAAGACACGCCTTAGGACGCGCGTTAGGACGCGTCAGTAGCTTGATAGTCCGAGTGTAACACACTTTTATTTCGCGCTTACTCAAAATATTGATCACCCGTGGAGTGAAGAGTGAAGAGATCAGCAAAACGAAAAAGCACTATCAGTTCTCAGGTGATCAGATGGGAAAAACTACGCTTCATCACGTGATCAACTCTTGACCAATAATATAGCAACGCTCTTAGTATGTGGAATATGATAATAAATATACATGCATACATACTCCTGGGCCCTACATCACAAAGAGTGAGTTGCAAATTTGCAATTGATTGTAAAGGTGCTATCTATTGCAACTCACCAATCACAAACCATCACTGTTATCTGTTGCAAGTCCAAGTCTATGCATGATTTTGCAATCAATCGTACATTACTATTCATCCATACAAGTTAGAATCAATATCAATTGCAAGTTACGATCAATATCGATCGTAGATGTGATACGGATTTACGATCGTAATCAATTGGACGATTGATACATCAGTTGTCTGATTGAGCTATGATTGTACAATCAATCGTAGGTCTTGGTGATATGGGCTCTTGGGCCACGTTGCATATAGTTTTTTAATCATTGTTAGTTACCATCAATGGTAACTACCATGCAAACAGGTGCAATAATGAGAGCTTATGGGATGTTGCCATGATGGATACCGATGATGGCAAGTTACAATAATTGAAAATCTATGCAACATGTGGTGAAGATGCGTATTGCGTTTTTTGCAAAAAGACAGCGGCAGAGCAGAACTGTACCTGGAGTCGTTGCCCCCCTTGTGGTGACTGGAAGTGCCACGCCTACTGGCCCCGCCCCCCTTGCTGCTGCTGCTGCTCCCCTGGTCCTCGTCCGGGGTCAGGTGGAAGACCTCAATGGTTGCCTTGGCGATGTTCTCCAGCAGGATGTTGCTCTCGGAGGGGGTGGAGCACTGCTTGAGCATCAGCTGGAGCTCCAACCAGGAGATGCGCAGGGTCCACTGGCTCAGGTTCTGAGGGAAGGAGAAGGGAATAAACAATCTTGAAACGTACCTGCAAGGCTTCCCTTTTGCATACCAGACATACCCCAATTACGAGCACTGACCTGATTGAGTTGTTATGCCTTGGTCACAACCGGCCGTCAACCTCTCTGCATGTGGTTTGCGTCGGTTTTCACGGAAAATCCTCGCGTCAGAAGCAAGGAGGAGTGTTTTTTTTCAGGCACGTACTAGCACATGGAAGGATGGACACACAAGCTGCAAAAACACACCTTCAAAAACATGCACGGCCGGTTGTGACCACGGCATTAGGATTGTGGGATTAAAAATAAGTCAGTCAGTACCACGGTCTAGATCATATCTTGATGTTCCCTTTGTTTGCAATCATCTCTATCCATGAACCGTCATTAAACTTAAAAATGGTGGTGCGTTAAGAATTAAACATCCTTTCATGATATGAGCTAAATACCTTGGATAGACTACCAGGTCCCACTTGCATAAAACTTACCATTCACGGTAACTTTGCTACCAATGGCAACTTTTATGAAAACCTTGAACTTGATTGGTTGTCGAGCGGTGTTACCATGCTAGTTCCTACTGACGACAGAGTCACCATTAATGGTAAGTTTCACGCAATGGGGCCCAGATGCCAATTCCACAGGCCGTGTGTATGATGCATTGTTAAAACGGCCCTACAAATAAACAGTTGGCAGACATTGCCTTCTCTGGGCCTCGTTGCATAAAACTTACCATTAATGGTAACTCTGCCTTCAATGGTAACTACCATGCTAACATTGCTCGACAGCCAATCAAATTCAAGGACTCAATAGAAGTTGCCATTAGTAGCAAAGATACCACTAATGGTAAGTTTTTTGCAACAGGGCCCTGGAATTTGAAACTGATGTATCTGAGGAAACCTCACTTTTAGGATGCGAGTAATGATGATCTTCTGGTCCGAGTCTGACCCTGCGTCTCCAATGGTGGACGATCCGCTAGGGTAGCAAATCAGCTGCAGCAGATAATGGATCTGGGACGTAGACACAGGGGAAGAAACAAAAAAGCACATTATTTATTTTTTTTTCTATTTTTTTTCCCATCGCAGTCCGGAGACTGAATTAAGAGGGATGTTACAATGTGAGCCCTGGTCGCTGGATACAAGAACATATCATGCACACATATGTGCACCATCTCCACTCCCTGGAGAGTATTCCTTGCCCGCTGCACGATATCGGCGCTGGGTCAAGATCATTCACATAATCATCCACCTCCTACCAGGTACCCATTTATACTCCTGTATGGAGAGCAGCAATGTGGATAAAGTATCTTGCTGAAGGACACAAGTGCCATGGGCGGGATTGAACCTGGGACCTTCAGATCTTCAGTCACAGTACACAACCACCACACCACGACACCTCCACATCGTCTCAATATCTTGCATATGAGTTTGTTTAATCAAGCACTTGGAGTAGTTTTGTCAGAATCTGACATTACAATGGATTCCTCTTTTTGCTGGCACTGGTGTATGAAATCGATGGGGCCTTGTGCCAGTGGCATCTCTGAGCCAAGAGAGGAAAGTCAGGAAAGTGAGTTCATTAGTAGATGATAATGACGCTCTGCTACAGCTGCACCTTTGGGCAAGCACATTAATCGATTGATTGATGAATGGATGTGAAAATCTAACATTTTGGACTATGTTCATGGACCTTTGACCTTTGGCCTCTCAAGGAGTTTAGCTAAATTGTTTTCAGTCTACATCGATTTGGTGATCCATGACGGTGCGATATCACTTTGAGTTGACACTGACCCACTGCAGTATATTGTAGGCTGTGGTATGTATGATTCAGTACTCTACACAATTGAACAAAGAATTACTGACATTGACAGAGCACCATGAAACCACCTCCTCTACATGAATGGGTTTCAGTACCCTGTCTCAATATCAGTAATAAACTAGAGCAATTTGACTGCCAAGTCTATTGATTCATCCCGTTTAAATTGACAATATTCTATGCTCGTCATTTGGTTGAAATAGGATCATTGAGTTCCTAGTTATTGCTAAAACATATAAGTTTGGGTAAAATTTAACTTTTTTGATAATGTTCATCAATCTTAGACCTTTGGCCTCTCAAGGATTTTACCTTAAAAAGGGACCATACTGTACTTAACAGACAAAAAGCCTTCAAAAAGGTGTTTAAATCAGAAATCCTCAAATAGTTCGAGGGAAAACATTTTGAGGATTTGTGATTCAATCACTAATTACTCCAAATGTGGATCATTTCAGGGCAAATTTTAGCAAGCTTCTTAAATGGACAATACATGAATTTAAGACCATTGGCAAGAAGATTGCTCATAATCACCCTTTAGAAAGCTTTTTGTCTTCCAAGTACAGTGTATTCCCTTTAAATTTACCTTGATCATGATACATGTACAATACCACTTTATAGATTTTATAATGGGTGGGCCCATAACGAGGTTACATTACACCTTACGAGCTGCTACTTTCTAAAGCAAGTTTTTGCACTGGGTGAAATACAGTTGAAATCAATTGAATTCAATTGAATTGAACTTTGAGTTGAAATTGAACCATTGAGACATACTGGCACTTAGAGACATTCTTTGTGATAAGAGCTATATAAATGCTGTTAATTATTATTATTAATTACTGGAAGCTAACTAACCTGCTTGTGGGACAGGACCTGATCCAGGAGCACCTCCGGAGTCCAGAGGTTGTCCGGATCCTTGAGGAACGTCTCCCGCACCCAGTCCTGGCTGCAGATGGTCTTGAGGGTGTACTTGGCGTAGTGACTCAGACTGGCCGAGGAGAGGTTGCTGCTGCTGTTTCCCCCCGCCCCTCCTCCACCACCACCACCACCACCTGACTTGCCCCCAGCCCCTCCCCCTGATCCGCCCCCCGATCCGCCCCCGGATCCTCCCCCGGGGGTGAAGGTGTCCTCTTGGCTGCCGCTGTCTCGGGCGTTCATCCCACCGCTGCCACCAAAGTCGTCGAAGGAGCCAAAGAGGCTGGAGGAGGCGTTGCCACCCACCGCCGCATCACCTGTCAACGGATAATCACAGGTGTCATGCACTGATATCCCATTGTCTCTTGTAATTGTAACTTAACTCTCTAGTTACCATTGGCATGAATATGTGTATGAAGCTAATGAAGGCATTGTAATGTAAGGGTTACTGAATTTCGTCTGTTGGAGACTTGAAAAAATATCCAAGAACTGCAATTGAAGACATTCTTTGTGGACAAATAAACCTGTTTTTATGACGAAAGGAACGAACTGAACTGAACTGAACTGATTTAATATGATTACATACTCCTGTACCCTGTTGCATAAAGCATTGAAGGTAACTTTGCTACCAATGGCATCTTGTATAGAAACCATGAATTGGCTATTGAGCAATGTTACCATGGTATTTACCATTGATGACAGAGTTACCATTAATGGTAAGTTTTATGCAACAGGGCCTGGTACCCACCTAGTAACAAGATGGCCTTGAGCACACCGACCAGGGGCTCCACGCTGATGCTCCGATGGGCGGAGTCCAGCAGGTGGCGATCACACGATGACTTGATGAACATACCACCGCTATCACTACCACTACTACCAGCCAAGCCCGCTCCAGACGCCCCCGGCCCAGCGGTAAAGGATCCAGCGCTCCCACTGCTGGCTCCACTGGAGGGTGCGGTCGCCATGGTACCCGAGGAGGAGGAGGAGGCATTCTCCTGGGAGGTGCAGAAGAGGCGCAGGAGGAGATGGCACATGAGCCGCGCCCCCGGCTCAGCGTCAGGATCAGTCATGGACTCACCTTGGGGAGATGGAACACAACATCAGGTTTCTTGTGTTGATCTATTCATTTTAACCCTCATCCGACCGTAGTTGGTGGAGGAAAGTGTCTACCTTTATTCACATAAAACACTCATTTTTCATTGAAATTATTTAATTAATTAATGTTGGTCTTTACATTGCTCAATAATGGTGTGTTATGATTTCCCATGGGGAAAAAAAGATATCCATCAGATATTCACAAAACAAACAAAAACAATGGGGAAAATGTGGCTTTTGCCATTTTGTTATGTGATAAAACTCAATTAAATCCTAAAGAAGCTGCATGCCTAAAATGAATCAGAATAATGTGCATAAATTTGCATAATGAATCATACATAGATTTTATTTACAACAAAAAATCTGCCCATGCAAACTCAGAGACTCCATTACCATTGATGTGTGTGCCTCATTAGGGTTAATCAAATCATACTGCATTTTTGCACAAGTTATACGCATGGATCCCACAGTAGTGTTTTTTGACTAGCAAACAAGCTTAACAATGTTTGCATCTGAAAATGTGTTTAGGAGCAATTAAACAAATATTTCAGCCATGTTCGTTATGGAAAAAATATATGACGAACATTTGATCCAAACTCTGCTAAACTCAAGCCAGTTTTTTCAACCAGATATTTCTACCACAACGAACATGGCTGAAATATCTGACTAATATTTGATCCAAACTCTGCTAAACTCAAGCCAATTTTTCAATCAGATTTTTCTGCCACAATGAACATAGCTGAAATATCTGACTAATATTTGATCCAAACTCTGCTAAACTCAAGCCAATTTTTCAATCAGATTTTTCTGCTACAATGAACATAGCTGAAATATCTGATTAGCATTTGATCCAAACTCTGCTAAACTCAAGCCAATTTTTCAATCAGATTTTTCTGCGACAATGAACATAGCTGAAATATCTGACTAATATTTGATCCAGACTCTGCTAAACTCAAGCCATTTTTTTTTTCAACCAGATATTTCTACCACAATGAACATAGCTGAAATATCTGACTAATATTTGATCCAAACTCTGCTAAACTCAAGCCAGTATTCCAATTAGTGATCAAAGTGGCATTCGTATGGCCAATTCTAGCAGATAGGTTGCTGTGATGTACTTGTATACACAAATGCCAACTTTAACAATATTTAATTGTAATCATATGTTTAACCCTTATCAGGCAGGGGTGGGGGTGAGGGATGGGTGTGAGGGGGGGGGGGGGAGTCATAACATCCCCCTCCCCCTCTTGAACATTGCATGCAATCATTCTGAACACGAAAAATATATCGCTGCAATATTTCATGACTGTTTTCTTTGTAGTTTTGAAACCCTGAAGTTGCTTACCAGAGATGCCTGGCGTGGCAGCAATGAGAGAGGCCAGGGCCACATGATCTACTACATCCTCCAGGGAGAAGCAGTGTCTAGCTATGAGGATGGCCGTGAAGACAGCTATGTTGTCATGGATGGACAGGTCGCTCACCTGAGTAGAGGAGGGGGGGGGGATCAAAACCATACAATGATTACATAATACATTTTAGATATAGTCAACAAAAGAGGAACAAAAATTTCAGTGAATTTGATCTAGACGTGATGGAGAAAAGAGCATTCGGTGTTGCTTGAAACTATTGGCTTCCATGGTGGGGTAGAGAATACTTGAAATTTACAGTAGGCCTACATCATGTGAGCATTAGCATTTTTAAAATTTATTGATGTTCCCTAGATAATACCTCATTCATTTCATTCAAAGGACCAACAAGGAAAAAAAAGACCAACACGTTGAAAGACAAGTAAGTATTCTTTCATTTCTGGTGTAAAATTTGGCAAAAAGTATCATCACAGGGCATGCTGGGACTTACGTCCACATTGCAGAGGAGGTCGTTGAATCCGCAGCTGTGATTGGACGAGCAGCAGAGAGCTCGTAGGACACCCAGCCACTCAGAGCTGAGCGTGGTACAGCTGGCTGTCAGCTCAGCACACATAATGGACAGGCTGTACAGTCTGAGAAGGAAAACAGAGAGGGTATTCTGAACAAGGCGGTTCACGAACCAGGAGTCTCGCCTGACTTTGCGATCGATAACCAGTGCTAAGTTCTTTTTTTCAAATATTTAAAATGGTGCCGAAATGACCTTTGACCCCATCATCCTCATCAACACACGTGGTATTACTCAAGGATTATTTGTACCACGTGTGATCACAATTGATGCAGAAATAAAGAAATGAGAGCAAGTCAAATGAAAACTTTGAAAAAAATGATGCACACATATCATTTGAGCTTTTGACCCCTAGATGACCTTTGACCCCATCATCCTCATGACGACACATGTGGCATTACCTGAGGATCATGTGTACCAAGTTTGATCACAATTAATGCAGAAATAAAGAAATGAGAGCAAGTTTGTAACAAAAAACTTTAACATTTTTGTAACAGACCAACAGACTAACAGGAAAAGTGATTACTAGGTCTCTGCTGAACTTTGTTCAGGCGAGACAAAAACGATCTTAGGAAAAATTTTGTTATGGGACCTGTAAATCATGGCAAAATCAAGTCCCTTTCTTGTTTGGTTTCAACCAATGTATCATTTCAAGATGATTCTCTCGCATGTTTCAGGCTAACACATATAACACTCCTCCATTTGGAATACCAACCCAGTGACATCATAACATGTACCACAAAATAATCCAAATCAATCAGAAAATGGTTTCTCTTTCAAATTCGACTTACTTTTCTGGCGAGGCATTACAAATGGCAAGAAGAGCGTTGCACACAAAGCTGTATCTGTCTCCCTCGTTGTCATTGAGCTGACGACCCAGGGACGACTGTTTGAACTCACGACCCCTGCTTCCATCAAAATACACATTTATTAGACTTCATGCACTTCTACAAAATTAATTTAGTGGACACTGCTCCCAACTGACAGCTATTCTCCTGCTGTTGCAATTAATGTTGAATCATATCTAGCTTATGAAGGAACATATGTTCCAAATTTTGTTTAAAGTGGTGTAAAAGAAGTAACTCCTCAACAGTTCACACATTCTAATATGTATTATATTAACATATAACATTCAAATGTACATACTTCTTCAAGTTGAATTCTATTCAATTTGAAACATTGATTCACTTCATCTTCATGTTTTCCAAACATAAACATTTTTTTTTTATATACAATACAATCAGGTAATAAAAGAGATAATAATAATAATGATAATAATAAACAAAGACTAACCGGAGGAAAGAACCTGATACTATTCTGCCCTACTCTGACAAAAGGAAGCAAGTGACAAATCACTCAAATCTGGGTTATTGCTATTCTTAGATTGTACTCAGCATTCCCTACATACGGCCAAAGTCTGGACAAGAAATATTCATCTTGCGCCGAGATATTCAATCTAACATGATGTGGTGTTGCACTGATGCCAATACAAGTGACAGACACATTTTGCTAAATTACACAAAAAGTCTCTTCAGTGAGTTGCTTCCTATTGTCAGATTAGGGCAATTTTGATCTTACATGTATGTGTTAACCCGTTCTTTACTGAGCCCGTGTACTTGGGGACCAGCTTTTCTCCACTCATATACTGAGCAGCGCGACTCCAGTGTACTCTGCTGTACAGACGATAGATAACAGGCTACGAATAAACTTTAAAAACTTCCGGAAAGGGCACTATTAAGCCACACCCCTTTGGTTCTGCAGTTCTCTGATAAATGTTGACATTCTCACTTGACCAAGGATCATGAAGTCGGAAATCTGACCGTGAGAGCAACGGGTTAACACTGGCCTTTGGTGAATGTTACATGGAGAATGGAAAGAGAGGGAAGGAGAAGTTCTTACATGTACCTGGGGTTGTCTATGTACTCCTGCATGAAGTCCTGGTTCCAGAGCAGGTTGGATTCCGACGGAAGGATGCTGGTGTAGAACGTCTGCTTCACCTTGTTGGCAACGCTGCTGAACAGGTCTGAAAACTTAGACTACACAAAGAGAAAAGAGATAAAGAACAATGATCACATGGTGTACAGCATCTGCTTCACCTTGTTGGTAACGCTACTGAACAGGTCTGAAAACTTAGACTACACATAGAGAAAAGAGAAAAAGAACAATTATCACATGGTGTACAGCATCTGCTTCACCTTGTTGGCAACGCTGCTGAACAGGTCTGAAAACTTAGACTACACAAAGAGAAAAGAAAAAAAGAACACTTAGAATAAAACTTAGAATAAAACTGAAAACTTAGAATAAGAGGAAAGAAAAGAGATAAAAGATACTAAACAAGTTCAAAGTTGCAATGTGCGCATGAATAGATGCAGGTACAATTGACTTGAAGTCAGTTGTTCCACTCACAGGGTAAATTAGAAATTCATTAAGTTCCACCATGTCTTTAACATACTATCATGCAGATACAACACAGCTACTGGATATTCAGCTTTGAGGAGGTAGTGAAGGAACATTCCACCATGCGCAACTGCTTCTACTGTTGTTCTGCAAAATGTCCTTTTATACGTCATCAAACACAGCTAAATGAATAATTCTCGCTACCCCAAATAGCGATTCCTCCGAGATCCGGTGGAACCCCGAGAACGCGCATCGGATTATGGGATAGCTTTTTCCACTTTACAGCTACCTGTGCAGGCCCACGCGATATCGCAAACGCAAAATGCCACCCCCACACAACGTGTATGCACCGAATATATTGTCTGATCGATCTTGTTTTATTTTCGTGAACATTTCAACGTTTTTATTTGAACATTTCGTTCGTTGTTTTTTGCGTCTTTTGACATCAGTGATGATGGTTTTCTTTTGTGAGGCTGCACGGTGCTGGGCTCATGTTTCCAAGCATAAGAACCGTGAAAGTGGGGGTGGATGAAGCGTGACTTTCATTCAGCGTGACTCTATACCGGCAGTGGAAGTGACGACCCGACAGAGTGAATTTCTCATCAAATTCTCGTCTCGCGAATTTCGAGATTTTCGTACTGATGTAGGGTAGCGAGAATTCCTTGTCTGTATTCTCGACCAGGTACTTTTGAAATCAGTGGATTATCTGACCATATATAAAATACATAAATAAAGTACCATCGTGTGAAACAAAATTCACATCATTTTAACAGTGCAGCTATAGCAGTTAATATCATGACAAATACATTCATATAAAAGCAAGCAACACTCAAGAGAAAAGTATGTGCATTAGCACAACATTGATGAGAACACTCGAACTAAACATTTCTTATGGTAAAACGCCAGAGCCCCCGTTGCATAAAACATACCATCAATGGTAACTCTGCCATCAATAATAACTTCTATGGTACCCTTGACTTTGATTGGCTGTCGGGTGGTATTACCAGGGTACTGACCATTGATGACAGAGTTACCATTAATGTTAAGTTTTATGCAACGGGACCCAGGCTGGAGGCCAGGGTGTAGTCTCACCTTGAGGTGACTGCATGACGTGTAGAGATCATAGAGATAGGCCAGGATGCAGCGCTCGGCTGATGTGCAGTTTGTCACATTGCTGACGTGTTTCACTACTCCACACAACCTATGTGAGAAGGATAGGATAGCATAGGTTGAGTATAGGACTATCTCATTTTTCTTGAAGAGATATCAACCGTATAGAATAGAATCACGATAATATGAACAGAAGAGCTGAGGAAAGATAGATATGAATGAATGAATGAATGAATGAAAGAGGGAGAAAAAAGAAAGAAAGAGAGAAAGAAAGAATGAATGAATGAATTATTATAAAGGGAAGAACAAAGACAATGGTATTTTGTTCTGGAAAGACCAGTAGAAAGGCATGGAAGATAAATGAGTGGATGGATGGATGAATGGATGGATGGATGGATGGAAGGAAGGATGGATGGATGAATGAATGAATGAATGGAAGAGTGAATGAATGAATTAATGAATGAATGAGTGGCTGAATGAGTGAATGAATGAAAGAATAAATGAATGAAACAAAGGAAGAAAGCAAGAAGGAAAGAAAGAAAAAAGAAAGAATGAATGAGTGAATGAGTGAATGAATAAATGAATGGCAGAGGGAAGAACTCACAGCTCAAAGACAAGGGCAGTTTGTTCTGGAAAGACCAGTAGACAGGCATGGAAGCGGCGTAGCACGGCAACGATGGTCAGGCAGAGGTTGGTGCAGTACGTACTGGCCTGCGCAGACTTCTTCCTCATCAATTCATGCTCCACACGACCCATGTGTGACAGCATCTACACATCAAACAATGACAATAGAATGAGAAATCAATTCTTCCTCATCAACTCATGCTCCACACGACCCATGTGTGACAGCATCTACACATCAAACAATGATAATAGCATGAGAAATCAATTCTTCCTCATCAACTCCACACGACCCATGTGTGACAGCATCTACACATCAAACAATGATAATAGAATGAGAAATCATTTTCTTCCTCATCAAATCATGCTCTACATGACCCATGTGTGACAGCATCTACACATCAAACAATGATAATAGAATAAGAAATCAATATACCTGCATAAATAGATTATTAACTGTATTACAGATTACAGATGTGCATATCTGGGAATCAAACTGAAATATCCCGACAACTACATGTACCAATATATAGCTAGCATGACCTGGAGCTGATAGAAAGAGCTCATGACAAAGAATTGTGGTACTCTACAATTCCCTACATTACAGGATATGGATAAATCAACATTCATTAAGATTCAGAAACGTGAACATCAAAAATGAAGACCAGCATATCACTTATGGTCATCCCTTCTTCAATTTCATTATATCATGTGTATATGTTTTTCTGATGTCCAATTTGCAAAACTGTTTGGTAAATTGATAGAAAATAGTCATAGCGAGGCTCAAAATAATGTCTGATTACAGATGGACTGTCCCTGTTCATGATTCAGTAAAGAGCTGACAAACCTTGACACCAAAGTCCAGAAGGCCAATGATATTGAGGGAGTTCTCCAGGAGCTCAAAGACCAGCGTGACCTGGTCTATGGTTGGCGGCGAGTCCCTGGTCCCCATGCAGAAGGCCTGGACCTGGTCTAGCACCCCGCTGGCACAGGAGCCCGTCACCGTGTTCTGGTCAAAGTAGGACAGCCCGAAGAACCGCTGTAGTGTCTCCTCCCGGTTTGGCTCTCCTTCCGAAGACGATGCCCGTGACGACGATGCCTTCCTGGCTTTTGCCCCCTCGCCCTTGACCCCGCCCCGGGTCAGGACCTTGAGGAGGTCTCGCTGGACCTGCTTAACGCACTTGAGCGCCTCGGACCGCGACCGGCCGAACCCATACAGCAGCACCGACCGCTGGTTGCTCTCGTGGTAACCTCCCCCACTCCCACTTCCCCCTCCACCGCCGAATGCATCCTCCGATGCCGGGATGGGGAAGTGCAAGGCGTAGAGGCGGTGGCGGTTGACCCGCATGGGAGCGTCGGCGGATGGAGAGGCAGCATCGTCGGCGTCCGATTTCTTCTCCTCATCGCTCTTCTCGCCATCCAAAGGACTGTCCTTCTCGTCGTCGGAGAGGTCTGATTGGGAGTCCGACTTGGACTGGATGGACTCCAGGAACTTCTCCTGAAATGACGCCGATTCCTTGCGAGGGGGAGGGGCCGGGGCGGGAGGCGGCTTGTCGTCAAGGTAACCGTAGTCCTCGTTGTCGGACGAGTCCTGCTTCTCTTCACCATCGTCCTTGGACTGAAGAGGAATATAAATATGGCATTTCAAATACATACTGACAGATAATACAACATTCTATTAGCTCTACACATGTACTTGTGTTTAATTCATGTCCTGCTTCTCTTCACCATCATCCTTGGACTGGAGAGGAATATAAATATGGCATTTCAAATACATACTGACAGATAATACAACATTCTATTAGCTATACACATGTACTTGTGTATAATTCATGCGTGGAAGCTTTCATACATGTAGCAGCATGTAATTCATCTATTGCTGCCTTCTTCATAGTACTCTTCAGCTCTCATTTCGTCTCTTCACCACCATTATTAGCATCATTAGCTTTAGCTCCGCGGTATAACTATTTTTATTTTCTCTTCACATTCTTTTACACGGGTGTACCCAATTTATCAAGCCACTGAGGCTTTTACGGGTAAACCTTTTTCTTCATTGTCTATACTTACATATGAATTCACTGTAAATACTCATGCTGTGCCGATTTTTATTAACCATCACTATTGCCGATCAGTCACTATTCATTGATATTTTCCTATGTTAATTCATATGCTGATGTAATACATGTTTCAATGTTGTATATACATTTTTAATTGTACATATCAAATGAATGAAATGAATAAACGAATGAATGAATGAATGAATGAATGAATTAATTAATTAATCATTGGACTAGAGAGAAACAGGAACAAGGCATTTCAAATATGTACTGATGGGACAATATAACAGCTTTCACTTCATCTTCTACATGAATGAATGATATATGAATCATTTCATAGCAAAATCCAAGACATAATTGTCTGTTAGATGACTCGTAAAAAGAGCACTTCTCTGTGATTATGCACAAAGCACACTGAACCAGCGAGCACATGCCTGACAGAAATTTGGGCAGCTTTCAATATAGTACACAAAAGGTAAGAAATAATTTGATTGCATTCAGTAGGAATAAACTCGAGTGACATTTTACATAACGAAATACACATGATGCAATACTACATGTTCAGCTATGTATGTGTCACGGTATTATACCGATCTTACCTCGCTCTTTTCTCCCAGCCCTCTGTCGTTGCGCTGGCTACCGTGACCCCCAGCAAAGCCTCCTAACTGAGGTGTGGGGTTTGCGACCAGGTCGCCGCGGGATATTAGCGTACACATGTAGGCGTCGTGGGAGAAAACATCGCAACGTATCAGCTCACCAAGCAAGAGCACTAGATTCGCAAAAGCCTTTTTGTCATCAGCCGACGAGCTCTCATCTGAGGTGAAATAATAATAATAATAGTTTGTGTTCTAATAGTGCAAATTATATCCTTCCATCAATACATTCCAGTTCAGTGATTGGTTAAAAGTGGGTCACACGACATGATGTTGCGGCCGAGGCACTTCTTGCATTTCCGTTTGTTTGCTCAAGCCACAGGAAATCAAGAACAAATGAATGGCTCCTCCGTATTTATATCTAATGTTCGGAGCATAGTGCATGGATACTATCTGAAGGTCCATGATAAGGATCCAATTAATGAACAAAAAAGATAATAATGAAGGATATAAAACAAAGATTTTATGATCTTTATTCGGAATCTTTGTGGAATCTATTGGCCCCTCTCGGTGAACTGGAGGGCGTGGGAAACCAGCACTGCACGCCCCCCACTTCACCTCAGGAGCAAATAGAATCCAAGATTCCTCATGATCATGAAATTCTTTGTTTCAATATGAAACAGTATAATCTCTAAGTGCTTTACATTACTATTTGTCAAATTTCAAATAGGCATAACTTTTAACAAATCACAGAGTGAGAGAAATCCATGTTTAAATGCAATAAATAAATTGTACACTGTTATCAATTACCCTTAAATTTCAAAAAGTCACTGATCACACAAAAATGCGATTGTACACAAACATGGAAATACAAATCTCATAGGAATTTACTTGCACATGGAATTCAACAATCATACATCACATGTTGAATGGATTTGAACTGATGGAAATTAGTACCAACATGATGAAATGAGCGGTTCCCTCTCATACAGTAAGTGCGCTGCACTGACCGAAGGGTACATAAACCCTTGCTTACTGCATTTTTGTAGTACACCTGACGAACTGTTGCAGTGGCGCATGAAACGTTGTGATCTTTTTAGACTCCTTGTTTACCTTACATTGCGAGACAAACGAATATCACTAGCGATTATATCCGCAATGAGTAACATATTTAGCATTATTATTACAATTTAAATAATTTTCTACAGTAGCTCTTACCAATCACTGGAGCCCTTGCATCCAGAAAATGCTGCAGAAGATTCTGGAACATTGGCGTGGTTGATGAGGGGGGCATGGGGGAGATTGGTGCCATTTCTTTGTCCTCCATTCCCTCAGACTCAGCCATTTTCTACACAAAGACAGGAGTAAGCACCACTTAATAACCCCGTTCATATACACCGCCTATCCGCGAAAAAGGTGCAACATTTGCGGCAAATTTTGCCGATGCATTACTGATAGCTGCGTATATGAACGGGAATCGCTCAAATAATGCGGTATTTGCTTCCTCCTTTTTTGCGCTTATTTTGCGGCTTTTTCGCGGATCGAGACCTAGTAATAATACCGCAATATTGCAGTAAGCGAATCTTATAAACTGCGTCCGCAAAATAGGCGTAAATGTTGCGCCTTTAGCATCGCGCTCTGGCCTGTTGGTCGCTAATCCTACCGCTCGTATGGCTGAGCGGAGCATGTCACCATTAGTTTGGAGAGAGTCCAGCTGTCCAAAACACCGCAACATTACGGCTTTTGGGGGTGTATATGAACGGTGCTTTTGCGGCTCGCTGGAAACTTGCTTACCGATGTGCATCGGTAATAATAGCGGTATATGGTATATGAACGGCGCTATTGAGTCAACAGGAAAAAAGGCAGACTTATTTGCAAATATACATTTTTAAAGGACAAGTCTTGTCATGTATGGAAACGTTATGCATGTCTTGTACACAATATGTAAGAAATGAAAAACCCAAAGCTTGATAGTGTAATAAGTCTCTAAGCATGTGTTTTCATCAATACTAGGTGTTGAAAAATATTTTAAGGTTTATTGCAAGAATAATAATTGACACAACATCATTTAACCTACTTCTAAAAAAAATGACATCCTTTGTCTTTATAATGTGAAATTTGCAGCTTGATTCAAGTTGTTACTTTTTTAAAATTATTTTTAAAAAGTGAGAAAAGTTTTTTTAACACTTAGTATGTAATGTATTTTAGACAAGCTGAACTTAAATTGCTAAAAAAAGAGCATAGCTTTCACCCTATCTAGCCCGGGAAGGGGGGGGGACAAAACCACCCCCCCCCCTACATTTTTCGCGATTAATTTTTATCGCGAAAAGATCACGCAGCGACGTTTCATGACTTTTTTTCTTCAAGTCTCACGCAACTTTTAAGAGGTACGTGGTTCCGAAGTTACGTAACATTTTGTACGTGCATGTCAGACCAAAAATTGCTGGAAAATGTGATTTCATGTACAAATCCAGTGCAAATTCTGTATCTGGCCAAAATTCATAAATGTATTATTATTTTTATTCTTACTGATGAAAAACATTAGATTTCATGTTATATATGACTGAAATAGTGTTGCCGATGATTTCCATAAAAAAAACAAAGAAATACATAAGAGTTTCAACAAACAATAAAATACATAAGATTAAAATTGATATTGCCATTTTTTAAAATCCTAATTTGATAATAATCCTAAGAAGAGTGTCTGGACTGAAATCTGGCAGTTTTGGGGCCAAATATTTAAAGATTTACAACCAAATTATGATTTTATGCATATAATTAGCATAATTAATTAATTAAAAATAAATTTGAATAATTTTGATGCAATTGACAATTGAATTGTGGAGATTACGTCATCGGTGACGTACATGCCAATGGTCGAGATCTTAGGGGGGGGGGGGCTGTTTTTTCGGACAAGGTGGTCTGCTTCTGCTTGTCCCTCTCAACTCGGCTGTAATAGGTAAATAGGTACCTGGCAGTGTTTCACCCAAGCTGTTCATAAGCTGAGAACGACTTTTCGCATGACTGGGGTGACCCTTTCTTGTGCTAAATCAGATTCTCAATTATTTTGATTCCCAGCAGCTAAAGTTGAAATCTGATCTTTATAAAATAGAATTATTGTTGCTAACAAGTGTCCGAAATACAAATTATCTGATTTGCCAAATTTGATTAGGATTGTTGGAAATTTCCTCACACTATGTTAAAAAAGGAGCATATTGGGGTATCTCATTTAGCACAAGAAAGGGTCACGAGTCGTGCATAAAGTAGCTTAAGAACAGCTTGGTGAAACACCCCCCTGATCCATTTAGATTCACCCTGGTCTTAATCGAGATGTGAAATGGGTTCTTCAATGTGCACAGAGTGTGGCTGTTGTATACACGGGACCTCCATTTAGCGTCCTATCCGACGAACAGAGTGTTTGACAACGAAAGGGGAAGGCGTGAAAACACACAACACAGGCTCTTTTACAAAGGACTTGTGTGGGACTCGAACCCAGGGCCTTGCCAATGAGAAACAAACTCTCTACCAATGAGCCACACTGCTCTCCCAAGAGCTTAAGTGTTCTGGCTTACCTCAGCCTCTGCGTCCATGACGTATTTCTCTAGCAGCAGGGCTACAACGAGAGCTCTGTGTTCGCTGGTCCTCTCCGTGCACACAACCCACTGGCACAGGAGCAGCACAATGGGGTCATCGTTCTGTAGCGGCTACCAAGGAACGAATGTTTGAAATATTCATCATAGTATGACATGTAATTGTAATGTTATAGCACCAATACAGTAGAGCCTGAGATCAAATGCACAGCGATTGCAATCAAATGCAATCAGCTCCACAATCTGACTGCGCAATAGATTGCAATCAGCTGTGACATTGATCTCAGGCCCAACTGTACTGTTGATGATAACTACAACATTGTTGATAACAAAAGCAACAACAGTAATAATTATAATATCAAATATAACAATATTAGTGAGATTTTAATATTATAGCATCAATACTGCCCTACTCTGAGAAAAGGAAGCAACCAACATAAGAGACTTTTCTTGTAAATGAGCAAATTATGTCTGTCACTTGCATTGGCATCGGTGCAACACCACATCATGTTAGATTGAATATTTCACAGCAAGATAAATAGTTCTTGACCAGATTTTGGCCATATGTAGGGAATGCTGGGTACCATCTAAGAATACCAATAACCCAGATTTGAGTGATCTGTCACTTGCTTCCTTTTGTCAGAGTAGGGCAGAAAAGTGATCATGATAATGACAAAATTATATTGATACCAAAGTTATAGCAGTAAAAATCAACACTAATAAAAGATAACAGTAAGAATATTTCAATGTAACATCCGCAAAACATGTTCACTTAACTGAACAAGCATGTCAAGAGCATGAAAATCTTAAAAATGCCATGATCATCAATGCTGAAGAGCTTCAGGCCAACTTCCCAGTGATAGCAATCCCGGGCCACGTAACAAAAAGGTTTGCGATCAATCAGAAATTAGAAAGACGAATTCTGATTGGTTACTGGTCAGTCTTTTGAACAAAAGACACATGCAACAATGATGTTGAATGGCCATTGCCATTTTGCGATTGATCGCAAACCTTTATGTTATGGGGGCCCGGACTGCAATCACTAGCAGTCAGCTTGGAAGTTGATCGCAAGCTCAACTTGCAACTCCTAATAGACACCTAACAAATGACCACACATCATTCTCTCTCTCAGCCAGGTGTTGCAGGGTGCTGTGATCCACGTGATACTGTATAAGCTGTTATTTTCGCGAGGGTTTTATTTTCGCGAATTTCGCGAATGAACGAGCAAACGTGAATTTAACAACGCGCGAAAATATTCTCATATCAACTTGCAACATTACGAGATTATACTAAGTACTAACAGTAACACGCATGGCGAACAAATGCAGCAGCATACAGCGCATGCCTCACACACATGTACTACTAGTAGTATGTACTGACTACAGTACATGAACGCGAATTTAACAACACGCGAATATGTGGCAGAAGCCGCCATTCGCGAAAATATATGTACGCGAAAATAACAGCTTATACAGTACTCCACCTCATTTTTCTGTCATGTGCTGCCTTCAACGCCTCTGCCAGACTTGGCCATTATATTTGTTTGTTATTCCATTTCTTTTGTTCTTCCTAATTGTACTGAAATTGGTTTGGTACAATCCTGCAAAGATGCATTAGGACTACGTGTATTTGTTTGACATGAAACTGGCTGAGCATAGTGCACATGGCCAGTGTGATCCACAGTTCTTTCTTATCGTCATTAGGAATAAAAAAAAAAAGTGAACCAATGCAATGCAATGCAATAAGGAAAAAATGGAAGAATATCTTTCTTAAGGCTCACCTCAGGAGAGTCCTGCTTCTGATTGCTCAAGAAGATTTTGTTGTACAGGGCGTCGATGGAGTTGCTTGCATCACACCGATCGAAGCAGTGCCGATCCAGGACTTCCAACGTGTGCAGCACTCTGGAGATGGTATGGCCTGAAGGTAGACGAGATGAAAGGAGAGAAAGTTAGCCTGGCGTCTGGGACATTGAGCTATGTTTATGTTTCCATCGCCCCATGTAAATGTGGGCGACGAGGGGACAAAAACAGCCCCCCCCCCCTAAGATCTCGACTGTTGATCGTGCGATCACGACGAAAATTGGCACGTACGTCACTGATGACGTAATCTTTACAATTTAATCGTCAATTGCACCAAAATTATTCAAATTTATTTTTAATTAATAAATTATGCTAATTAAATGCATAAAATCATTTTTGGTTGTAAATCTTTAAATATAGCCCCAAGCCTGCTAGATTTCAGTCGAGAAACTATTCTTAGGATTATTATTAAATCAGGATTTTAAAAAATGGCAATATCAAAGTTTTTCCTATGTATTTTTTTTTTTTAATTCCTTATGTATTTCTTTGTTTTTTTTACTTTGTTTTTCATTGTTTTTTCGATGGAAATCGTTGGCAACACTATTTCAGTCATAAATAACATGAAATCTTTTGTTTTTCATCAGTAAAAATAAAAATAATGATACATTTATGAACTTTGGCTAGATACAGAATTTGCATTGGATTTGTTCATGAAATTACGTTTTTGAGTAATATTTTGGTCTGACATGCACATACAAAAACGTTACCGAACTTCGGAACCACATACCCCGCGTCGCAAATTTGGTCTTAAAACTTGTTTGAGACTTGAAGGAAAAAAGTAATGAAACGTGGCTGCGCGATCTTTTCGTGTTACAAATCTATTGCGAAAAAAAAATCTAGCCCCCCCGGGGCTAGATAGGGTTAAGTGTCACTCTTGCAAGAAGAACGGAACTGATATCACATGAATATATCAAGGAGGAAAACAAAAGCTTATGTTGTATACTGTATGGTACATGTTCAGTGCTGAACACTGGAAAGAAAGAAAAGGTCAAAGTGCAGGAGTGAGGATGTTTCTTAGGGAGACATTACCTGCAGCAGATTCTTGGCACTTGTCCGAGGACCACCTGACTTCCGCCCGCCTGCTGCGCATCTTGATCTGGTTCTCTGCTTGGCGCAGACTGGTTCGGATCTGATGAAATCAATGTCATTTTTAATAAAGCAATTGTCTAATACATGTATAACAATTTCCATTACATTACGCCTGCCAAAGTAGGTATTGAAGAATGACAAAAATACATCAATTTGTCATCCCTTTCCAACTGATTTCATATTTTGACTCTAGAAAGTGAATCCTGTTTATAAAGATTCCTCAAGAGAGTGAAAAATGTTGTTGTATTTTCAGTATGTGGATATCACTAACAGGTTATTTTGTTATTCGGAGTAACATTCATTTTTAATTTATTTTTTACTAGTATTTACCCAGGGTAACCCCTTCAGTGGTCAAGCATTGTTCTATAAGGGGGCACTGCTCTGATATTTTACACAACATGAATAAAGCCATTCTTTTCAGTAATAAATATTTTTGTATTTTAGCTGTATACAGTGAAACATGTTCATAAAGACTGATCAAGAGAGTCAAGATATATTGACTTCATACTGTAAGCAGGTGGTCTTTAAATATATGTTACTTGAATACAGGTTCCCATGAGAAACATTGCCTAGTTAGCCCAGGCTTTTAAGTCATATCTACAGAAGATGTTTGGCATTGGATTTGTACACAAAATTAATGGATTAAATTGCTGAATGACTGACCTGGTGGTTCTGGAGGGTGACGCTACCAGGCAGCGGGAGGAGTGAAGGGGGGCAGGGCAGTAGGTCTAGGGGCGAGCCGGGCACCGCGTAGCTCCTGCTCTCCTCCAGGTTAATCCAGACCAGAGCGCTGGGGCAGCGGAGGGTCACGGTCTGCAAGATGCAGCTGAGCCCTAGGATGATGGAGTGATGCTGGGGGCATCCCCTAAACTCAGCCAACACGCTGGCTAGGCCCTGCTGGGAGGGGGAGGGGCTACTGGCTGGTAGCTGAGAGCTGGAGAAGAAAAGATTAACAGTTGTTTGATTGATTGATTTGAATCTGTCTTATGAAGCTGAGTCCTAGGATGATAGAGTGGAGTTGGGGGCCTGCTATGATATACACACGCAATGGTAAAAAACAAACTGTACACTCACATGTTATTGCGATGCTCAATTGTGCACAGCATGACATGCTAGCTATGCTAGCTAGCAAGCACGCAACCATGTGAGCCGCCCGTAGTATACAGTGCCGGTACCCCATCGTGAGGTCAATAACGCCCAGCAGCGTGTGGTACATGTGCTTAGCAATCAATATTACATGGCAATATATTCGCGTGTTGTTGAATTTACGACCCTACAACGATTTGTGAAATTCGCGAAAGTAAAAACCTCGCGAAACGAACAGTTTATACAGTATGTCACAGTTGTTATGAGTATTACAGCCCGATCATGCATACTCACTTGCTGGATGTGTTGATGTGGGGGGAATGCGGCTTTTTTCTTCTTCCAAATGAAATGGAAATGTTCTTAAAACAACATGACTATGATTATAATGCACCATAAATGATATTCTAGTGTTATACACTTGCATTCCAGTTTTCAGTTTCTTCCTATCTAGCAGTAATTTGAGGCAAATTTCTGCTAGCGAAGCTCTCTTTCTCTGCTGGGCACACATGTATGCACACACGTACAATACACACAGTCAGAATACACATAGACACACACACGATAGTGATCACCATATGTTATGAGTATTACAGCCCCATCATTAATACTCACTTGTTGGATGTATTGATGTGGGGGGAATGCGGCCTGGTTTCAGAGCACATTGAGGTCAGGCGGCGGGCACACACGTAGGCAAGGCGACGAGACAACATCTGACTCTTCACAAACTCCTCTAGGTACTATGGTGTCATTAAAGGGAAAAATGTACAACAATAAGAGCTGGGCTCTGTGACATAAAGGTTTACGATCAACTGCAAATTTGCAGGCCAAATTCTGATTGGTTACTGGTCAGTCTTTTGAACAAAAAGTGCATGCAACAACGATGTTGATTGGCCATTGCCATTTTGCGATTGATTGCAAACCTTTTGTTACGGGGCACAGAACTTTGACCACTTACAGATTACACAAAATTTCAAAGATCATATCCTTTCTTATCCTTTGATGGATTATCATCAAACCTTTACTAATGTTTCTTTCATGTGTCTGCTTTTATTGAAACCAACTGAACTTCAGGGTGGGCTATCCCTTTAAAATAGGTATGTTCACATGTGAGAATACTGCTGACCTGGAAGACGAACGGCAGGAGGAATCTGAGGGTGCCGTCGTCATTGGTCTTGACCTTCTCCAGGGTATCCACCAGCCAGGACAGGTAGTCGTGACACTCCAACATGCCCTCCTGTAATGCCAAGAAGAGATGTCAAGGTCATACAAGGTCACACAGATACAGACACTTTATTACACTAACCAGGGCAGATATTCATGACACTCCAACATGCCCTCCTGTAAGAAGAGATGTCAACGTCATACAAGGTCACACAGATACAGACACTTTATTATGCTAACCAGGACAGATATTCATGGTACTCTGACACGCCTTCCTCTAGAGAGACAGAGATTAAAGTCAGGTAGACTCAGGGTCACACAAAGTCACACAGATCAATTTTAATATTAGTATGAGTTTCACTCTATGTACATATGTACATATCTAATTATCAAATTATCAAATTGTTATAATTATCTATAATGTTTGTTGTTCAATGTATCCAGGGCCCCCGGTGAGAACAGTACTGTACTCACTGAAGGGGCTACCCTGGTAAAAAAAAAAAAGAAAGAAAAAAAAAAAAAGACAGAATAAATCAACAAATAAACACACCTTGGTGAAAAATCAATAATATGTGGTTTGGTGCTGTAATTCTTTGCTGTTTCTTTGGACATCAATTATCACAAGTGATAAAAGATGCATTTTCTCAAAGAGCATACTAGATTTCTGCATAATATGAACTAAAATCTGCTGCTTCATGATATGCATCACATTTGCAATATTTTACAGTGAAATTAAGGTCACACATTCACTAAAGCTTCAAAATGGCAACACCCTGAAAATCTTTTCAAATCAGACTTGTCCTCTTCAAATTGACACAAGTATTGCTGTTAATTGTATTTTTGATGTCATTTTTTATTGACGATGGCCCACGCAGTAGAGGTTGTCCGCCACTCACCTGGTAGAGGTACCTGGCCAGCTTGGTGGTGTACTGCCACAGCTTGATGCATTTCTCCAGCTCGGAGTTGAGGGCCATGGCGCTACTCCCAATGGGCCCCGACCCCATGCCCATGCCCCCCATCCCGCCCCCAAACGGGTTGGAGCTGTTGGAGGAGGGGTTTGTTCCCATGGCAGCCGCGCCCTGGGACGACACCATGGAGGCCGTGTTGTTGTACTCCACGATCTTGTCGAGCTGGGTCTTGAGGAACTTGGTCATCACCAGGCACCAGTCTGTGGGGATCAAGTGAGTTGAGGAGGGAGTGGATGAGCATACGGATAGAAAGTGATTGGGGAAGAATGAGAGAATGCACAAGAGAGAGAGAGAGAAGGAGAAAGAGAGAGAGAGAGAGGGAGAGAGAGAGCAAGAAAGAAAGAGAGAAAGAGAGAGGGGAAGAGACAGAGCCAGAGACATAGAGACACAGACAGAGAGAGAGAGGGGGGGAGGAAGTGACATACAGAGAGAGAGAAAGGGAGAGAAGGTGATAGAAAGGGAGAGAGGAAGATATGGGGAGAAGGAGGCATAGGGATCGAGAAGGGTGAGAGAGAGTTGGAGAGAAGATGACAGACAATAAGATGGGGTGAGAGATAGACGAGAGATGGTGGGTGCTCATTAATAGTGACATGTATTTTTGTTGAAAATAAGTAACAAAAATGGAATGTGGTACTTTTAGATGGGACTTTCCTGATTGACTAGTAAATGGTGTGCCCCCCTCCCCCCCCCCCCCCTTGATCTACTATTTCTTAATGCTTAGTGTGCCCCTTATGAATTATTTCACCAAGTATTGACCCAAATCCCTTACAGTAGCAGTTTGTCTTGCACTCAAAGGGATAAGACATACCTTGTGATGGGTCGTAGGGCTGCCTCTTCTTCATCTTGTTCTCTGAGATAGCAGCCTGGTTGGCAGCCATCATCTTGAGGTACCAGGCGGCCCGCACCATGGGCATGTTGTTCTCACATAGGGTGATGAAAATGTCTTCCTTGCGGTGGAACACAGGCACCTGTGGGGAAGAGCAGGAGAGGGAGAGAGAGAGAGAGAATCTGTGAGAAAAAATGTCAAACCTCTACAAAACATCTGGAGGAATTCTCAGAGGTTTGGTAAGATATTCATAGCCAGATAAAGAACAAATCTGTGAAAGACTTGAAAATCTATTACACCTGGGCCCTGTTGATTAAGCTTACCACTGATGCTAACTTTGCTACCAATGACAACTTTTACAGAAACCCTGGACTTGATTGGCGGTTGAGTGATGTTACCATGGTAACTACCATTGATGACATAGCTACCAATAATGGTAAGTTCTATGCAACAGGACCCTGGTGTCAAACAGAACACCTATGGATTTTATAACAAAGATGCTCCACTACCATATACACCTACAAGTGTTGTGCACTACGAGTCCATCATTACGAAGTGCATGGAACCAACTGAATACACTCACAAGTTAAGAGTTATAAAGATTGTAATAAACAAACGTGGTAATGCTACCTTTTTGGCAAGCTGGTTGAGCGATTTGTTCCCCGCAAGGTCATGGAACCACGTCTGAACATGACCTCTGGTTTTATTGGCAGCAACCTGTACAAGACAAATCAGAGTTGGGGGAAGAATCAAAATCACGATGACGGGAAATTAATGGTTTTGGTTGAGATCATCATATAATGTGAGTAACCAATATTTTCAGAATTTTCTCCACAAAAAGTCCTGTACTACATATGTAATGGTTTGAATGTGCTTCATGAAAAAGCAGTGTGTATACAGAATACCTCCTAAAAGAACCAATGAAGAATGTGACGCACAGCCATGACAGATATTCAATGAAAGATAGGTGGTTACTTCAAAGTTAAATCACCTGTACTGAAATTGTGGAATTGCCCATTTAGTGTAATTGCCACACTTCACTTGATAAGATACATGTATAAATGTACCATATTGACACTCTTACATAAAACTACATCATGTGTGTAACCTCCTCAGCCGTGCTGCCAAGAAGTCAGAGATTTATTTAAAAAAAATCAAGCATGCTCTGTATGTTTTGTACTGTGTACGATCACCATAAACTGCCAGTAGGTTTAATCTCCAATGTCTTAAAAAAAGAAAAGAAATATCTTTCTGGCTTATGAGTAATTGAATAGTGCACCTTCCTGTATCCAATAAACTACATCTCAAAACAGGGGGAAATTATCATGGAATTCAGGTCAGGCTTCAATATGTCACTTTGTAGAGAAACAAACTTGTGATTAAATATTTGCTTGCTAATAGTGTCATTACCAATGAACAAAAGATGGTAGTTTGAAAGTCAGCTACTTACGAGAAAGAAGTTGTCTTTGGAGATAGGTTGCCTTTTCTTGCCTGTGTCTTGAAATGTGTTGGACTTCTGCTTCTCGGCTACAATTGCACTAAAATACACTCCAAACTGTATGCACAGGAGGAAGAACAAATCAGAGATAAACATACAAAATATAACCTACCTTCATTATAATTTTGTATTCATTACCAACGTCAGTGTATGCATACTCTGCTATCCAGGTGTACCTACAAAGTATATTTATCGCCACCCCCCAAAAAAAAAAAAATAATAAAAAAAAATTAATTAATTAATTAATTAATTAATTAATAAATAAATAGGTAAAATAAATATAAAAAAGTAAAATAATAAATTAAAAAAAATAATTAAAAAAAATAAAAAAAATGGAGAGTTACCAGTTTCACCTCTTGCTCTTCTGGGTTGGCTATTTGATTAATGGGAGCACAGACATAAAATTTTAGCATTCAGGGGCCATTTTCCTGAAACCTTACTGACCTAGTTTACTGAAAATGTATGTAGGTGCAGCATTTTAGTAACGAAATACCCTCGGCTTAGAAAGGTTTCATGAGTATGATCCCCTGGCTCCTTGATAAACAGAAATGGGTGGTATTAAGAAGCCATGAGTACATCTTAATACAATGTTTGAAATATATATTTCATCTGTACCATCTACAAAAAAAAATGTTTGGTAGCCTTCCCCATCAAAACCCTTCTCATTGTTAAGTTTCCTGAATATATGAATGTCACATGTTATGTTTATGTTTTGGTATTTTTAATGTTGCTGTGTCATACAACTTGTACCTAAGCAAGCAAGCAACCCGATTTCAAGAAGGAACATAGAATATAGGTACTTCCTTTTTCAGTACAAAGTATGAGACTACTCTTTGCAGATTCTACAAAAATGTTTCATGCAATAAGTGTTAACATACAGTACCTTGTTCTTGTAGATGTTGCTGTTCTTGGCTGATCCATACTGTAGAAAATGAAATAGGGAAATATATTGATCAACAAATTATCACGTATGAGCTTCATTGTAACACACATATTAAAATGCACAAAATATTGACATAAAGTTATGTATGTGTATGTGATACAATACAATATGTGTACACATACACGATGAATGTAAAATCTCACAACATTTGAAATGAATGATTCAATCATATGTGCACATTTATTATGAAATATATTGAAGTAAATAAATTCAGCACATGAAAACTTCTGTAGAGGTCATGATTATTCAGTACATGAGAATACTGACAGACAAGTGGTCTTTCTATACAGGTAATACTGGTACAAAGATTACTCTTAAGGGAAACAGGATTTCCTGTTTATAGGCTGGTGTTGTGCAGGTCAATTTAAAATGTGTTTCAATGCGAAACATTGTTCAAGTGAAACTAAAAATCATATCTTTGTGGACAGGTGGTCACTAAAGCGTGTTTACTACCCTGAAAACTACAGGAACATGTACGTAAATTTATACTGCCATGTCCAAGTTATGAGATAAAATCCAAAGGATGGACAAGTTGGGAAGGACCTTACCTCATTGGAGAGGGAAGCTGGGGGCAGGTTTGGGAACCCCTGCTTCACATTTACTGTCGTCAGCTCATCCTGTAGTAAAAAATAAGATTTTAAATACAATTAATACATGATTGATTTCCTACAAACTAGCAGATTGTTTTAATAATCATGTCTAGTAAGTACTAGCTGGGTGTTTCAAGTAAAAACAAGACTTTTGGGGTCACATTCTGCATTAGAATGCCAGTGACATCTCCCGTAGAACGCATGCTAATATTGATTCTCAAAGAGAATGGTAAGTCGGACATCAGTGACATATTTTGTATTGTTACCAGATCAGAACTTTCAGACGAACTGATAGCCTTTCTCAGGAAACTCAGAAATAATTGATAAAATATCAGATTGAAATATTGATGATTTAGTTAAATATTGTGCAAAGTATTGTTTAAAATGTTGATAATTCAGTGGTTTGATGTAGAGTATAATTCACATCATTCCAATGAAGATTGTCGTGATATCAATCCTTCATATTGTTCTGTTAAATCTATTAATAAATTTTCTTTTATACTTTCCATTTTGGTCATATTCGTGTTGAAAGATAACATGTTAAACATGGCCGGTACCTTTTACAAACATCTGCAAACTTCAAGAAAGTTTGCATCTATTTAGCACATATCTTTGGGATACCAACTGTGAAATTTTAAGGTCAAAGGTACTATGTAATAAATGAAAATCTAACACTGGGATTTGATTCAAATTGATTGCCGACCGGCGACCGTTCACTTTTTGAAATTACGCCTATTTTCGTGGTACAAAAAAAGAAAGCTTGATCAATTATCAAAGATTATTTCCTCAAAACCAAATATCACGCTTTGTAAATTCCAGGGAAAGGTTATATACATGTAGCCACTCTCTCTCTCTCAAATGATGACAAAGTCAGGGAACTTTCAGAATAAGGTCTGCAAATGGGCTACTTTTAATGCTTAACTAGGCTAGCATGCCATTCTTATAATAAATGTCTGAGTATTGTTAAAAGGATCATTAAATGCACATTGATATTCACAACAGATAAAACAACTCAATCAATCTCTTAAAAAAAAGGGAAACACTAGTGAGTTACTGAGTTCTCAATATTAAATCCTGTTCAAATGTTGGCAGCACTGAATGTTGGCAGGCTAACACTTGGTTTGTGATCTACGAAATGCTGGTAGGATACTCAAAATTTAAAAATATTTATTTGACATTTTCTTTAATTTCGCCTTCAATGACACGATGTTTTGAGCAGCCAAAAACGCTTAGACTACTGAGACTAGCTTTGTGATCTACAGACTACTTGAAGGATACTCATAGTCATAAGTTAAAAATATGAATTTGATTTTCTCCTAAATTTCGCCTTCAATGATGGGATGTTTCAAGCAGCCAAAACCCCTTTCCCTGCTGCAGACGCTACAGCGAAGTTTGGCAAATTCAACATGATTGTTATCGTACTCGTGGCATGCAAAATGTAAATTTAGTCACTTTTCATGGCCTTAATTACACAAACCCGACAGCTGTAAGGCTACTCTATCTCTGTTTTCTCCATATTAAATTTAAAATTGCCACTGCCAGATTGCACTTATGCAAACCAATTTAATTGGTACTCGAAAACACAACAAAAAATCTTTTTCATGAGCCAATACAATAATGCCAGGGAAATATAATTAATCAGGCAAAAAGTGAAATAAATATGTCTAAGACTAAGAGTGAGACTGAAGTATTCTTTTTCTTCTTTGGTTCAAGGGATGCCTTTCGGCATTAGCAAGTCAGTTACAGCTACGTCCACCATCCACCCGCCCCAGCCAGCGGATTGGAGATCGAGCGGATGGATGTGCCAGCCCCGCCGAGGCCGAGACACAGACGCATTGATAACCCAAGCCACTGCCATCGCCATTTGATTTAGCATAGACTTGGCCGTAGCGAGCCCGTGTAAAATGAGACGGCTCTGTGTGGAGCGTTGCTCGTATTGGTTATGCACGGTAGACTATCGTAGACGAAGTCGTCGAGTCGCGCGACCTGCACATTACAAATGAAAAATAAACCAAAAAATAACACATGAAATACTCAGATAAATTATTGATTAGCATAAATACCTCTTTCTGCTTTGGATCTTGGGGATAATAACCAGGAACTCCGAGTCTGGGCCGCTTTAATTGCCTCAATTCTTGAGGCAGATTGGCTGACATCTTGACAATCTCAGCCGGTGGCCGAGAAGCTAGCCGTCTGGATATTTGATAAACTGCGTCAAAACATGTGAAGTTAGATCACTATGGTAGCCTCAAGTATCAGTATCAGGAACCAGAAAAGATTTCACAATCCAAGGTTCTTGTCATGGTCTGTTTGGTCTTCTGTAGCGTGTTTATTTGCATATTTCGTGTTCGAAATACGAGGTGATTTTTTTTTTAATTATATTCATTAATGATAAAGGGCTTGTTTATACTTGGAATAGTCCACCCTGAAATCAAGTTGGTTTTAATCAAAGCAAAAACACTAAAACATAATTAGTGACGGTTTGATCCGATGAAAATCCATTAAATGATAAGAAAGATACGATTTACACAGAAATTCTAGGCATACACCCAATACTGAGGATAGGGTGCTTCAGCTTGGAGCACGCTCTATTTACCACTGGGTGTTTGTAAATTGAAATCACCCAGAAAGCCCTTTCATTAAAATCTAAAGATACGATTGTTTAAAGTTTTAATTTTGTGATGTCACTAGCGAGATGCTCTCCCATTTGGTACAACATGGACTACGAGATATCCTTCCATCAAAATTATGTGTACATATGGACTGAGAGATACATTCATCAAAATGATTTGCAACAACTCTTATCAGCAATTGACTATTGTATTCATTATGTTGACAATGGCAAATAAATCATGTTAGGAGAAAAGCATTGCAAGTAGAACATGCAATTAAAGAAAGACAAATTGTGCTAAGAAGATAGAAAATGGGAGTGTGAGAAAGATAGGGAGAAAGAGAGAGAGAAAGAGATAAAGAGATAAAGAGGAAGAGAGAGAGAGAGAGAGAGAGAGAGAGAGAGAGAGAGAGAGAGAGAGAGAGAGAGACGGGGGACGGGGAGGTAGAAGCGTGTGTGAGAGAGACAAGGGGAAAGAGAGGAAGAGAGAGAGGGGAAGAGAGGGACAAAGAGAGACAGAGAGAGAGAGAGAGAGAGAGAGAGAGAGAGAGACGTGAGGAGGGGGAGATGAGAGGAGAGAGAAATTGGAAGGGGATGGCATAAAGAGTGAAGGAAAGAAACAGAAAAAGAAACTATAGAATAGAGAGTGCGAGATACCCAAGGAGGAAATCACAAAATTGAAATCAATTTGCTGTGAGAAATGATTGAAGCATTTGTTTTAATCTATCTTAAAGTGTTTAAAAGCTCATTATAGATTCTGAGAAAAAAAAGAGAAGAAAGAGAGAGAGGGAGCTTTAAAAAGTGTGTATTCTTGTTATGTATTGTAAAGAAAAATCTTCTTCAGTATACTGTTTTCTCATTATTTCCCACCCTCTTGATCCTGTTTTGCTTTCTTTCTCTTCCCAAAGTACCATAACAGACACAGACACAGGCAAACACAAACATGCATACACATGTCATACCTACGAACACACATACACACACACACACACACACACACACACACACACACACACAAACTTACATACATACATGCAAAGAAGCACATACACATGGCAAAAATCACTACACAGACACAAACAAGGAAGAAAACTTTTCATATTTTGCGACAATGATAAGTTGGTGTTTTTTTTAATAAAAAGAACTTTTAAAACATGAAACTTACATGTAAACAAAAATAATAACAATACTAATGAAGTAGACATTTAGACAATGAAATGACTCCTTGTAATTTAATCATAAGGTTTGATTGTTATGGCAACAGCTATCAATGATCAGAGCTCATTGTTTGTTTATATTGTTACCCCCCTGGACGACCAATGAAACGACTCCTCGTAACTAATTCATCATTGGGTTTGATTTTTATGGCAACACCTATCAATGAACAGAGCTTATTGTTTGTTTGTATTGTTACTGTTGAACTGTTAAATCTGCAGCATGGCTCATGGCCCTGTCTTTGATTGATATCAATCGTAACTCTGTTTATTAAAGGGGAAGTTCACCCTGAAATTATTTTGGTTTCAATAGAAATAGACAAATGACAGAAACATATGAGTGAAAGTTTAACGAAAATCAGTCAAAGGAAAAGAAAGTTATTTGATTTTAAAGTTTTGATTTTGTGACGAGGTGCTCTCCCATATATTGTGTATAATTTTTTCAAAATGTGCATTTTCTCACAAAGATATGCACCCTTCTACTTGTGCATTTGATATTAGAAATATGTTTTTACACATATACCTGTACGAAAAAAACACTCAAAAACATAAAAAAGCAATTTATCAACTTATTTTGTACACAACATATGGGAGAGCAGCTCGCACGTGACATCACAAAATCAAAGCTATAAAATCAAATAACTTTCTTTTCCTTTGACTGAATTTTGTCAAACCTTCACTCACATGTTTCTTTCCTTTTTCTCTTTTTATTGAAACCAAAATAATTTCAGGGTGAACTTCCCCTTTAAAACATTGGAAGGCAATAACATGAGGTAGAAATTCTGAGCAGTATGTGCACTATCTTCAAAAAGACAGGTAATTGGCAATAGAAACAGCTGACATTTGTACACGTAAATGATGCAAACAAAGTTTGCATGTGGTATTTATTTGCCTTTTTTTTTTTCTTTAAACCTGATGCTCGCAGCATCCATACTGGCAAGAGCCCTGCATATAATTCCATGCATGCGCAAAGGGAACAGATTGAAATTCTGCACAGTTCTCTACTTCACTACCACAGGCAACTTCTAAAAAGAATTGAGGCATCTACTGTAAATAACTTTTACATGAATGACATACAAAAACTACATAACATATGTACATAATACTGATTTTCACCTCATTGGCACTGAACACACCAGTAGTAGTAAATGTAAATGTAGTATCTTTCTATACAATTTGGCACTTTTTGGTAATGGCAGTTTTACACATTAACATCATGGTTATGTGTCCTCAACAGAAAACCTTCTGACAAAGTTGTATACAAACATATGATATCATATCTGACTCAGCTGTAGAAGCAAGAAAACAAATACTTAAAGGATGGTCCATCCTAAAATTGAGTTTTGGTCTGAATAAAAGCAGAAAGAAAAGAAAAACATATAAGTGAAGGTTTGACAAAAATTGGTCAAAAGATGAGGTTATGATTGTTTTGAGTTTGGATTTTTTGACATCATGTGAGGTGCTCTCCCATACATGCATGTTGTGTGCTACCATAAATTGTATTTTTTTTTGTTCGTTGATTAAAGTTATACATTCTCTTCATATGTCTAATGAAATATCAAATGTACAGGTTAAATAGTAAATATCCTTTGGAGAAAATGGACATTTAAAGAAAATGTACACAACATATGGGAGAGTGTCACAAAATCAAAACTTTAAAAGATCAGAACTTTCTTATCCTTTGACAGATTTTCATCAAATCTTCACGAATGTGTTTCTTTCATATGTCTGCTTTTATTGAAACCAACTTAATTTCAGGGTGAACTATCCCTTTAAAACTTTGATGTAATGAAGCACGACACCCTGAAGCAGATAATGCATTATAATCTATCAACCCTTTCTTGAGACAGACCAAAGTATGTCCTACTAGAGTTGTGTGTATTGATGATGAAATAATTCACAAGTGGCAAGTGAAGGATAAGAGAAAGACAAATCGTAAAGGCCATATACTGTACTGGGAGGGCAAACAAGCCGTCAAAAGGTAATTGTTAGCAATCTTCTTGCCAATGGTCTTACATTCATGTATTGATAATTTTAGAAGCTTGCTGAAAGTTATTTGCCCTCAAATGATCCACACATGGAGTCATTAATGATTAAATCCTCAAAATGTTCGGGCTGAACATTTTGAGGATTTTTTATTTAATCACTCATTACTCCCAATGTAGATCATTTGAGGGCAAATAACTTTCAGCAAGCTTCTAAAATAGACAATACATGAATTTAAGACCATTGGCAAGAAGATTGCTAACAATTACATTCTGAAGGCTTTGCTGCCTTCCCTGTACAGTACATGCCCTTTAAACAGTATGTTTTCTCATTTCATTCACAAGATGCCTGGAAGGCAAGCTAACAGAAAGTCCCTACTCCAAAATATTTTACTCACAAGGTTCCCACGGAAATGTGGAAACAGAATTCCATGACTTTTCCCTGGCTTCGACATGACTAAATTGCTTCTTTCCATGGCTTCCTTTCTGGCACAGTTTCCAAAATCAGTTATGTTATGATGGCCTCCACCTCCCCTCACAGCCATCCTTTCCACCCACTATCTTACTCATGACATGTACATCTATATAGTATCATTAGTTTATGGGCTGTTTCTGACCAGGGTACCATTTTCGTATCACCAAAACCCAAAATTCAAAGTTATCTTTAACACAAACTCATGTAATTTTCTTGAACTGACAGATTTTCCATGACTTTTCCATGACCAAAATCCCCTTTCCATGACTTTTCACAAATTTTCCAAATTCCCTGACTTTCCACGGCCACAATTTTTTTCCAGGATTTTCCCTGACTGTGGGAACCCTGTGTCACTATATATTGGCATATAAAGATATTGCCGTGACTCAGGACACCAAGAACATCACTAAAAGCAAAGCCATGCAAGCTCAACTTTCTTTTTACATTGTTAGCACATCCCCCAATCCAAGACAAGCTACACACTCCTTAGCACTAAAATCTTTACTAGTGATGATGAAAATGCCTGAGTTAATTTGGCAAGTTTCTTTGAAAATTTCCTTGAGCAAACCACAACTTCCTCTGTTTCACTACACTTCAGCGCTCAATGGATGCTTCCACCTGTACAAAACTCGTTCCCCTCTATGAATATTGAGTTCTACTTCAGCCTCCTTTAATCTATTCACAGTGAACGAGCTTTACTCGTCTTCTGTATACGTCCCGTTCTCCTTGGCAAGTTCCACCTCCTCTTTATGCGCCTTGCTTTTCATGTGGGCACGGTACGGGACCGGGCCGTTGAGTTGCTTCTCGCACCACTTGCAGTAGTATTCGGGATTGTCATTCCCCTGACTCACGTTGCCTTCCCGATTGTAGGCCGACTTGTAGGGCTTCCACTCGGCTGGGGATCACAGCGAAAAGGCAGGAATGGTGAGGTGAGGGGGCAGAGCAAAAGAGCGGGAAAGAAAAATTACTTTAAGTCTTCTTATATATTGATAAATCATTATTACAGATTGAACCAGTAAATCAAAGATTACATCATCTACTGTTACTCTGCAACCAATCATATTCTTTTAATAAACCACTGGGGCCATATTCATGAAACCTTACTAAGCCTAGTTAGTTGCTTAAGTGCATTCCTACATGTTCTTGATTGGATTTTCTAGCAGATAAAATATGATGTGAATGTTAGTACAAACCAATGCTATACGGACATCAAGTAGTCAACATTGCCCTAAACTTTCAGGTCAATCACCTCAATAAGAATGTGTCTGGCCATACATTTCTTTGTAGCATGAACATTGACTGATTATACAAAAAAATGAGATGATACACAGTTTTCAAGTTCTGTTATGTACAAAAAATGATCCAATTTCATTGAAGGATTTTGCATGCAATGAGTTAACACTTACGTTTGCACTTTGGTAGCTCAGCTTCCTCGGCTGTCTGCTTGGCTGCTAGCCAAGGCAGCTGCGTTACTTTTTCAGTCACAGCCTAAATACAGACATATAAAACAATCAGTAAATAATTGCATACTTATTGCAAAAGAAGCCTCACACTGATTTTTTGGAGTTGATGACCAATTTATGCTCATCATACCACATTAATATTCTTTCTTCAATTCAGCCTGTTTCTGATATCTAGGTCTTGGCAAACAGAGACAGAAGAGGAGAGAGGGAGTCGGGAATGGGTGGGGGGGGGGGGGTTGAGAGTGAGAGAGTGGGAGAAAGAGAGAGAGAGAGAGGAATAAGAGAGAGTCAAGAAGATATAGAACGAGAGAAAACATAATTGAGATTGGAACAGGGAAAGGGATGTCAAAATGAAAGAGGGGGAGAGAGAAAATTGGCAACTAGAGAGTCCAACAAAGACAGGGACAGGCTGAATGAGTGACAGGAAAACGGGAGAGGGAGGAGGATTATAAAGATGAAAAGGTGAAAACATGATAAAGGGTGTGAAACGAGGAAAATAAGAAAGAAAGAGTGATACAAATGGGGGAAAATACTTTGCAGGGACTATGCTTTAATCCCCATGTCACAAAATAAACATATTGAAATACATTTCGAATCATACCCAAATTTTCCTTTTGCTTCGTGGGGGGCTATAACAACCATTCACAAGCCGTGCTTCTCTGGGGTCCCAAACCTATCATTCTGATTGTCTTTTACTGTTCTGTTTGTACTCTTATCATGTTTAATTTAGTTTGTATAAACTAAACTAAACTGAGCCCCCATGGATGTCATTTTCTAAACCTGAGAGCCCAGTGACTTACCTCAACATACGAGGCTGGCACGAATCCCTCGCCTGGGCCCTGGGCCTCCTTGACCTTCCACCACATATCGTTCTCCGGGCAGGTGCCCACGAAGACTAGGTCCTGGCCCTGCTTCAGGGACAGCTCCTTCTGGCCCAGGGGGCTCTCAGCGTTGGCCTTGTAGCTGTACTTGGCCCGTAGCTTGGTGACCCCGCTCTGTGGGACGACGGCGGGCTTGCTCTGCGATGACGATGATGATGATGGTGTTGATGATGTCGGCTTTGATTGGGAAGAATGTAATGATAATATGAAAAGGGTGATACTCTTGTTTGGGGATCTTATTTCCGGTTCTTAGTGGTTTGAATTAACAATGTCATAGACTCATAGCCTTTAATTCCATGGGGCAATGTCAGGTTTGCTCTGCGAGGAGTATGGTGTTGATGTTGCCTTTGAATTGGAAGGATAATAACGATATATAGAGTGTGATATTTTTCTTTAGGGGTCCCAGTAGGGCTTTAATGGGTAGTACGGTAGTTGTAAGAATTAATTCATTCTTTACTGAGCCTGCTTCAATCCAATGAGCAGCCTGGTTAATCTGCTGTATGAACAATAGAGGACAGGTTACGTTTTAACTGAATATGCCATAAGAAGTAATTAAGCTACATCTTTTTGGTTACTGCAGTTTCATGGCAAATTTTGACCTCGTAACTGGACCAGGGTTCATAAAGCCCGAAAATCTAAGGAATCTGAGGAACGGGTTAAGAATATCATAGCCATAAATTTTGCTACTGAATCTTCCAAAGTTTCTTTTTTTTTTTAAATGAGCTTTTTTCTATGTTTCCAAAGAGAGTTAGAAAGGGGTGGGGGGGGGGGTGAATTTTGCCACTGAATCTTCCTAAGTTTCCTTTTTTTTTTTTAATTGAGCTTTTTTCTAGGTTTCCAAAGATAGTTAGAAAGGGGTGAAGAACAAAAATTCAAAAGGATTTAGAAATACTACTCTAAGGCTATGAATACTTATCACATTTGACATTACTCCCACAAGAGTGATCCATGGGTACATGAGCAAGAGTGGACATTTGCATTATCCGTGTAATCATTCCACAGCTATGCATTTGAAGTCGTATTGCCAATGATTATCAACAGCTTCACAATTCCAATCTTCCATCAAAATTGAAGATTCCGGCAATACGTTGTCCCATCTGAGGTACCTCCCTGCCCCCCTTTTAATCCAATCGACCCCCGTTGCCTACATACCTTTGATGATTGGCTGCTCCTGCCACTGTCCGCTGGAGTCTCCCCAGTAGTCCTTGAAGAAGCGGCGGAATCCAGTCTGCATTCCTGTTCAGGACAACAAAACAAACAGCAAAATATATACACTACAGCTCAAAGGAATTGGCATAGGGAAAGGGATAGGGAAGAAAGGGAAGGAGCTGCAGTTTTAAACCATGGTATATTTTGTCCACTTCAGTATGAAACATGAAACGCACTCATCGGAGGAGGCAAAAAGGAAGAGATAAGTTGAGATTGGCAGTCACCTGTAAATCCCTCTGGATGTCGGCCGCTGTAGCACTAGCAGTGCACCCATCGCTAGACTTGGTCTTGGATGCTGGATTCGGCGGCTCTGCCACGGCTGGCCCACTCTGGTTGGGGCGTCTGGAGGGCTTGTATGGCTGGCTGGGGCGGAAACCTCGTCCCCTCCCAATGCTCCAGTGACTGATGGCTTGACTTTGAGACATGGCTTCAAACTGTGTCAATGACAATGGGCTGATATTTGATAACACTTGAGTCACAATCAAGTTATATCATGATGCTCTAGTCTGATGGAGTACTTAGACACAACACACAATTCAGATTCCAGATTCCACAAGCAATCAGGTAATCAAAATGTAAAGAAGAGTTTAACTTTGGTAAGTATATTGAAGGACCTGCACTATATCATGAGGCTTCAATCGTTGTGCTGTCGAAAATCGAAACTTTTGTTTGTGCCACATTCAGTAACATTTAAGATGCCAACGTAATTTTTGCAAGCCTCTCTCTCACTAGAAATCAATCTGAATTAGAAGTTAGAACTCAATCAACTAATCACTCACTGACACTGTCACTGGCTGTCCCAATTCTATCAAGTAATATAATTGTTTGTCCTTAATCAGATATGCCTGCTAAAGACGAATGATGAAACTTAAGCTTCGAAAATGTTAAGGCTCATGCAGCTTCCAAGTCCAAGTCAGGCAACTAATAACAGGGGTGCATTTGCGCAATGCGGCGCGGCACCGTTTTGTACCAGCCGCATGTGTTGCAAAAATTTGGCCGGGAGTTCCCCGTGCTCGCTGTACGCGCGCCACAGTGCACCACACGAGCCTGCATGCACACAGTAACTTCAATTTTCATTTGTTTTGTGGAAGCCGGAAAAAAAGGAAACTGAGTATATGCGTGGCGTGGATAGTTAGCGCAGGATGATTTACCAAAATTAGTGGACGAAGAGAAGCAAACATGTCTTTGTATCAACCATATAGTACGACAGGATTTTGTGAGTAGTGCTTTTTACTCTTAATGTTTTTATTTTATCGTTCGGATGTGAAATTTTAGGCAGTAGAAAAAGATCAGTAATTTTTAAAACGAGTCAGTAACATACACATTACACGATCTGTTACGAACGGGACCACGGATTACTCGAGTTTGATCGCTTTCCACCAAGTTCGGAGTCATCTGCCTCTACTCTCTAGCTCTGCTGAGTGCTGGTTCCAGGGCTAGGCTAGGCACCCCGTGTTCACACACGAAATATTAATTGTATTCACTGAAATACAGTACGGTATAGCTGTACTGTCTCGGTATCACTATATGATGAAATTCTGTCAGGTGTCTGTGTGTGAAGTCTGTGGGCACTGACTAAATTTAGTACATAAATATTTAAAGTTTAAGTAGACATGATTGTTAGAATTATTTAGAAATCATGGTCAGTTGCATGTGTGGATAGTGCCTACCAATGTCAATGATAAGTTCTTAAACTTGGCGGAGCTTAGCATGACCGCGCACGCAAAAGCAGACCTTACTACCCCTCATATTTGTGAAGTCTTGACTCTTGGGTACGAATTGACCCAAACTGGCGCATGCTCACCCAAAACAGGCAGACAGCAGTAAACAACATGCAATCTCTGCACTTCAACAGCATTTCTTTTTAGAGTTTCTGCAAAGATTTTGTTGTGCGTGGACACGCTGCTAGCTGCTCGCTATATAGTATACGTTGATTCTTTATCACATGTTAAATTGAGTTACGGAATAGATTTTTTGTGTCGGAACACCCTTATCGCTATGATTCTGATACAATGTTTCTTCATAGACTGTCCAAGCTGTTTTCTGTGTGGACACACTTACAATGTAGCCCCTTAGTTTACTGTTTGAGCTGATATTTACGCAAGGGTTTATTTAAACAAATTTCATGAATCGCTGTAGGGTTGCGACTCAAACAACACAAAAAAATAGTGTCACATAATCTTGATCACTAAGCGCGTGTACCTCTCAGTGCTGCGTGCGTATTCGTGTATATATGTATAAATCATTGTTTGTTTTTCTCTGTCTTGTTCGTTCTTTTTCTAATGCAGATAAAGCTCCTGTCAGCAAAGCTCTCATCGTTCTCTCTAGCGCCCTCTCCAGCTTGCTTCTAGTGCTGGGACCTCGATATCAAAACTACTTCATCTATTCCAACGACGTTCTCCTAAACGGTCAAGAGGTATGGATGGAATTGCATGACATATATTTGAAGCAGCAATGATAAAATATATTATTTTATGTTTCTATAGAAGATGAACGTTTTCAAAAAAATTAGTACACAACATATGGGAGAGCATCGTGCATGTGACATCACAAAATCAAAACTTTAAACAATCATAACTTTCATATCCTTTGATGGGTTTTCGTCAAACCTGCACTAATATGCTTCTGTCATGTTTTTACCTTATGGGTTGTTTTACAATCAGGGTACACACCTCTGTCTCACAGGGGTAAAAAAACAAGGTTGTTCATTCTTCCTGATTTTTTACTTGTGCATTGTAGGCAAGTTGAATGTAAAGAAAAATGAAAATTGAGGCTTAATGTCCTTTACTTCTTTTTTTATGGATCAAAACATAACTATAGTGTAAAAAATGTAGCATGTGGACCTCTGATGCCATCCTGCCATGCCCTGAATAGAAATTGCATCTTAAGTTGGAAGTAAAACACATTTTTTGACAAATGAAAGATGCTACATTAGAAAATAACTTATTTTGCAAAATTTCAAACACATTTATTCAAGTAAATTGACAATTTTCATTAGAGAAACCGTAAAATAGGCCATCTGACAACAAAGAGTTAAGGATCCTGAATTCCACAGACCATGTATACCAGGTTTGTTATACTTCCATAATGTACATGTATGTCAATGATGCTTTTGCAGGCAAAGTTTGAATGTCCGATGATAAATGGTTATGACATATTTTTACCTATTTTGAAAAATAAATAAGCTTTACCTAATTTTTTTCGCTGTTTAAGCTCAAAATAACTGTGCCTAATCATATGGCACACCAGATTTCGTATGTATATTTACCTTTTTTGGCAGGATATTGATAATGTCCAATTATGTAGTGTTTACCCTGATTGTAAAACAACCCTTGTAACCAACTTAATTACATGGTGGACTTTCCCTTTAAATCTGGGTTTGACTCTGTGAAGTTAATTTTCTCTTCCTCTAGCTATGGCGGCTGGTGACGTGCAAGCTGGCCTTTTTGGAGGTGCATTCGCTGCTCCTGGGCGCCTCGCTACTGTACCACTTCAGAATCCTCGAGCGGAGATATGGCTCAGCAAAATTTACGGTAAGGCATCTCTGTAGTGTACACAGAATCTTTACTTTACCCAATCTATACTGAGCCAGCATACACACTACAGCTCAAAGGAATTGGCATCGGGTAAAGGGAAGAAATGGAAAGAGCCGCAGTTTTAAACCGCAGCATATTTTGTCCATTTCAGCATGAAACGCGATGATTTAGCCTGAAAAGCATCATGTTTCATGCTGAACTGGACAAGTTATACCGCGGCTTACAACTGCGGGTCCTTTGCTTTCTTCCCTTTCCCTTTACCTATGCCAATTCCTTTGAGCTGTAGTGTATGCACGCTGGCCTTTTTCCACTGAGATACTACATGTAAGTTGAATGTCTTCCATACAATCTGCTGTTCGGACAAAAGACAACAGGCTATGAATACACTTTAAATAGCTTATAGGACACAATTAAGCCTCAAGCCTTTGGTTCCTGCAGTGACAGCCTTACTGGACCATGGTTCACAAAGCCAGAAAATCTAATGGTAAGCAACGGGTTAAAAGTGAGTAAGGATACACACTTATTGCAGAGTATGAGTATTAGTGTTTGGCTGAGGTTTGGCTGGGAAAATATCTGATGTTTATCAAGATTTCAAAAGATACTCATCACAGTAAAGCCCACTGAGTGCATTTCATAAAGCTTATAACTGTGCAGGACATTATGTCTGCCTTTTTGGCTCGAGAAATCCTGGTACAATGAAAAAAAAATTGGAAGCACCAATGTTTGATAATGGACATGCGTATTGTATCTATGGTATCTATTGTAACAAACCACCCTGACAACAATACTATGCTTGTATTCATCAGTTACAAGTGTAATGCATGCCTGGGGTGAGAGAAAATGAAACAAGGTGATTGGTCAGCCATGATCCCTGGAACCTGGGTCAAAGGTCAATGAACTCTTAGCTCTTTTAATACCCATGGTTCTAAAAATGGATTGACTACAGGGAAGTGCTCAGTATGTTACGGGTGCATTTGAAATTTGAAAGGTCTGGATTGAAATGACAAGCAATGTGATGAGGGGAAAAAGGATTTCAGTACAGTTGAGGTCAGACATATGCACCCAGGAAATTCAAAGTTAAGTTGACACTTGCCAAACATCATAAAATTTACTTTTTCTTTTAAAATAAGTGTGCTATCATGACGAATTTGATATCAAACAAATGAGTATACCATCATTACCATGCCCCTTCATCACATTGCTTTGTCATGAGGAGCTGAAAAATATTTAGGTGTCATTTTTTCCCAAAAAATCTTCATATATTAGATCAATTGAAAATAAAAACTTGACAAAAACATTTCATATGTGTGCTAGTTTCTTCTCAACACAAACATTTCAGATTACACTTTTTTGTTCAGTGGTGACATATGATAGAAAATGTAATATAAATCATGATATTTATATATTTCTATGAAACAATGTTTGAAAATATAATAAACATTATAATATATGTTGCACAAATATTACTTTTTTCTCTTCAAAGAAAATTCCACCTGAAATATAATTTAATCCCAATAGCATCCCAATCATGTGAAAGAGCTTAATATGCTCTTTCATGTGTTTGGTAGTATTTATATTTCTGAAGATATAGTAAATTTTACGATGTTTGGCAAGTGAACAAATTTCACTGAATTCTGGTAAGCAGTAGATTGCAAGTTCAAACCCTGTCTGGTTCCAAGATTTTTGTCTGACTTGTTTTTCATTCATTTACAGGATGGAGCACGCTATCCTTACTACTGGGTGTATGCCTAAAATTTCTTGGTAAATTAACTCTACTTTTATTTGTTTGATCACCAAAAAGTATGTTTTTTTTACGTTCTTGGATTTCCCATGCTACCACTCCAGTCCTTTCTCCTGGCTAATCTGCTGCTGTGCTGTGCAGTGGAGACTGGCATGATCTTCGGAACGCAGGCTCTGGAATATGACGTACTGCCACAGACCTTGTGTGGGCCGTAAGTAATGATGAAATGATGATTTATAGTGGAATTTTAACATACACTGCAGCTCAGAGGAATTGGCATAGGGAAATGGAAGAAAGGGAAGACCCACAGTTTTGAACCGCTGTATATTTTGTCCAGTTCAGCATGAAACATGATGGTTTTTAGGCTTAAGTGTCATGTTTTATGCTATACCATGGTTCAAAACTGTGGGTCTTCCCTTTCTTCCCTTTCCCTTTCCCTTTTCCTAAGCCAATTCCTTTGAGCTGTAGTGTACTCTTTCCACCATATCCATACATCCAATCCAGGGCCCTGTAGCATAAATGATTTACTGGTGACTGTCTAGCCTTTTCATAAACACAGCCATCAGGAGTGCATCAGCAAAATTGCCACAAGTGTTGTTATTATTTTGCTGGTAAGTAGCCACTACCAGGGTGGTTTCCAGTGTTGAATATGCGCTGCGCAAACACCATGCGTCGGGTCCAGAAAGTGATTGTCAATGCAAAATTTTACTGTGGGCCCCCCCCCCCCCCCCCCCCCATAAAATCAGTATCTGTCTTATTATACTTATTGTTTTTGCTTTCTTTGGGCCATGCGCTCCTTAATTGTGTACTATGTGTCCAGCATGGATCTGACAAAAAGTGACATTCTGCCCTTTTGAGCCACGTGTTAAAGATTTTCTGGGCCCCATAACATAAATGAATGCGATCAATCGCAAATTTGAAAGACAAATTCTGATTGGTTACTGGTCAGTCTTTTGAACAAAAAGTGCATGCAACAATGATGTTGATTGGCCATTGCCATTTTGCGATTGATCGCAAGCCTTAATGTTAGGTAACCACCCTAGCCACTACATGTATAATTATGTTGAACAGGTGTCGCAGAATGGGTAATATGTGGTGTTTTCTTTGCTCTCTGTATCATTCTTTGCACAGACAAAGCCTGGTCTTCTCCTTGTTTGTGCCCTTCTTCTTGGACGTCCCTAACGTGTCTGCTCAGCCCAACGTCATCTCAGGGATGGTGGCTGGCAAGTGGATCTCATACGTCCTAGGCATCTATGTGAGTGTTGCCATGCCAACTTTGTATCAAGCCATTTCCTCTGGAGTATTTTGAGTAGCGACAATTCCCCAAAACACAATTACATTTTTTATATTCTTGAGAGGTTTGCAGTGTCTCTATTTTGCATTTCAGAGCTGAATCATCCGGAGCCCCCTTGAGTTTTTTTCGCTGGCCAGTGTGTGTGACAAAGATTAATGAGCTGCAATTTTGAAAAAATGGACAAATTTACTGAGCTCCTTTTTCATGAACAAATATATATTATGTAATTCTGTGGTCTTTGGCATTGCTTTCCCACGTCACATTGTGTTTTGACAGCCAGCAAAGATACTATACTAATGCTTTACAATGACAACATCTTTCACCAATGCAGCTAATTACTCTCACTCACACAACTCTATTTGTCATTGCCTTTTTTTTTTTAGTATACTAAAACTTAATATGCCAGCATCTCTCTCCATTGCAGCTAACAACTCTCACTCACACAACTCCATTTGCCATTGCCTGCTAATTTTTTTCCCTCAGTGAAGATATGTACAGTACTCTAACCCTTATAGTATAGTAAACTATATTAAGGTTCATTTATTTATCCTTTGCTGAAAATTCTTCTTCCAGTTGTATAAAAGTAAAAATAAATACAACATATACTTAAAGATAACATTACCTAGCGTGAACATGAACATACATAAAATGCTACATTATTAGCGATCAATTGACAGTATCTAAGTTCAATTCAAAGTGACAGTAATTGTCATTAATTGAGATATTAAATTATAATGACGACATCTCTTTTCATTGCAGCTCACAACTCTTACACACACAACTCCATTCGTCATCGCCTACGGGATCCTAGCGGGCATCATCTACCGCCTCAACGTCCTCTTCATCCGATCGTGGCTCCGTGTCCCCCGGTTCCTCGCAGCCGTCTGCGACAGCACACTGGGCTGGCTGCTGTCCTCTCGGCCGCCAAGCGAGGGGGTGTTTGCTATGGGAGCGACGCTGGAGCTGCAGAGGCAGCAGCGGATGGAGTTTTTGGAGCAGAGAATGCTGCTGGCTCAAGCCCAGCAGTTCAGGGGCATCCAGCGCCAGAACGCCATCCGCAGACCCATCAGACAGGTGAGCTACTTAAAGGGCATATACTGTACTGGGAAGGCAAAAAAGCCTTCAAAATGTAATTGTTTCAAACCTTCTTGCAAATGGTCTTAAATTCATGTAGTGTCTATTTTGGAAGCTTGCTGAAAGTTATTTGCCCTCAAATGATCCACATGTGGAGTAATTAATGATTGATGATTAATGATTAAATCCTCATAATGTTCGGCCCGAACATTTTGAGGATTTGTGATTTAATCACTCATTACTCCAAATGTGGATCATTTGAGGGCAAATAACTATCGGCAAGCTTCCAAAATAGACACTACATGAATTTAAGACCATTTGCAAGATGGTTTCTAACAATTACATTTTGATGGCTTGTTCGCCTTCCCAGTACAGTATATGCCCTTTAAAGATGGCCCGTCCCTTTCACAAACTTCTGCAAACTTTATGAAAATGTGCACATATTTAGCACGTATCTTTGGGATAGCAACTGTGAAATTGTAAGGTCAGAGGTACTATAACTCTTGTAGAATAAATGAAAATCTAACTAGTTTTCAATGAGATTTGACTTTTTTTGTGGTACGAAAAAAGAAAGCTTAATCAGTTATCGAAGATTATTTCCTCAAAACCGAATATTACCCTTTGTCGATTCCAGGGAAAGGTGATATAGCCACTCTCTATCAAATGATGACAAAGTCGGGGAACTTTCAGAATTAGGTCTGCAAAAAGGACGAGCTACTTTAATGTCTGATAGCATATACTGGGATCTTGGGTTTAAATGAATAGTTTACCCTGAACTATTTTGGTTTCAATAACAGGATACGCATGAAAGAAACATATTAATGAATGTTTTGACGAGAATCGGTCGAAGGAAAAGAAAGTAATTTGATTTTAAAGTTTTTATATTATGACGTCACATGAGGGGTGCTCTCCCATATGTTGTGTACAATTTTTTTGGAAAATGTCCATTTTCTCAAAAGAATATTTACCATTTCACCTGTGTGTTGGATATATCATTAGACACATGTTTTTTTTAACACATTTCGCTATGAAAAGGGTGTATTCCTTCATCAAAGAACATAAAAAAAGCAATTTATGGAAAAAAATTGTACACAACATATGGGAGAGCACCTCGCATGTGACGTCACAAAATCAAAACATTGAAATCAAATAACTTTCTTTTCGTTTTACCGATTTTTGTCAAACCTTCACTAATATGTTTCTTTTATGCGTCTCCTTCTCTTGAAACCAAAATAATTTCAGGGTGGACTATCCATTCAAATTCGTATTGTCCAATCCTGGTTGTTATGTTGTATAGGTTCATGGTAGCACAGATGGTGATGCATCACCAAGATTCATCGATTCATCAGAATTTATGCTGAATATGAAGTTATCATCACCATTTGCAAGGTAATATTGTTTTCATGGGGACCAAGATTTACACAAATTTTCATTAAAATTTTATATCGAATATGAAGTAATCACCATACTCCATAGTGGTGGGACATAAGCGAAGATTTAAAGCAATTCTTATCAGAATTCATGGTGAATAAGAAAATGTGACATGTCTGCCCTTTCTACTCTCTCCGTCCGTTCTAGGCATTTCCGGTCAGGAGAAGAACAGCGGGGGACGTGTCTGGGCCCATTGGGGCACCTACACCAGGGGCAACTCCCAATGGAGGTGAGACTTGCTGAATAAATTTCATGCTTTATTGATTAACAGACTGATTTTCACGCTTGCAAAGTTTGTTTAAAGTAAGAGATGATAATGGAAAAGATCGCAGAATCAAGGATCCCATGAATATTGTGGCATGGGTTCTGCATGATCTAAGTTCAGCAATTCTCCCTATCGCATATAGCTCTCCGAATCTGAACGTGTGTGGCGCTCTAATTTTTTACCTTTAATTCTTGGGATATGAACTTCCGGTCCACGAACATTCGGCAATCCTGTACAATAGGGGACCAGGGTATCCAACTAATTTTATGAATTTTAACCCTAAACCTAACCCTGACCCCAACACTAACCCTAAACCTAATTCTAAACATAATCCTGACCCTAACCATAACCCTACACAAAATGTTCACTGCTTAATTCACCCAAAAAAGTGATTTCTAGGTCACTTTCTGCCGACGACAAACTCTTACCGGAAGTATACGTCCCGAGAGTTATCGATCAACTATCGGTATCGTGAGGTAATATCGCTTGATATCGGCTATATTCGATAGGGAGAATTACGATGTTATGAAAGAAATTCCAACATTGTATACATAAGGACCATTTTACAGGCAACGTATTTCCTGTAAATGTAGATTTTTTCCCAATAATAAAATCAACGTATTGATAACCTTCAATGGCTGGGTTTATCATCTTTCCAGAATTTGAAACGCCTTTTAATACCCACTATTAAAAGGTGTTTCCAAAGGCCTTTATGAACGCGTTCTAAAATACGTTGCATATATCAACTCATATCGCCCAGTCAAAAACTGGCCTTGTCACTGCGCTGCTGAACTGCGCTGTTTGAACAAGGGAGGAAGTGTGGCGCACGCTTTTTTGTTTGTGATCGAAGTAGAAAGTCGCTTCAAAACAGCTTTGCGTTAATCTCGCTTCTAGAAACGCGTTTCTGGCTCAAACGCGTTCCGGATCGCACAAATTTGTGCGATTCAAAAAGGCTTTCCGAAACCCCATAATCAAAACACCTTTGCGTTTAGCATCTCATAAAAATTCCATGAAAGGCGTTTGGAAACGTTAATTCTACCCAAGAAAAGAGATGATAAATGCACCCAATGTTGGCTCTTGAACAAACACTATGAGGTCACATTACACATTGGATATACATGTAGCAAATTGTCCATTCATAGCACTTTAATGTGGAAACAGGCTTCGCAGATGCTAAACTGTCTTTGTGCTTTATGTTTGACCGTGACCTTTAGGAGTGAGGTCGGCTTCAGTGAATGGCTTTGCCCCCTTCATGCGGGCCTCCCCTTCCTCATCACCACCGCCCCCTCCCCAGCCTCAGCCTCCTCCTGACGCTGCTGCTCCGGACCCAGGAGAAACACCCAGTACCAGCACGGGCAGTGTGGATACGGGCGTGTCGGGCGTGCCGGAAGACAGGGTGAGTTGGGATTGATTCTGTTCAATTTTTTTCAAAAAGTTGATTAATTTTTGTGTTATTTATTCATTTTATTCAACACTTACTTTAAAACAACAACAATGCAAAACATATATCAAAAGATGAACTTACAACATGCAAATGATTTATTCAAAAGGATTTTGATACACAAGAAAAGTATTGTAGCTTTAATTTATTGACATGTTTATCATGGAAGATTATGGTTCACCAGAAAAAGTCCTGACAAACAATACAAATAATTGCATACAAATGAGACAATTGTAGAAATGGTTCAACATGAAAAATAATCATTGCAGCTTTGAATTTCATATCATATTCATATAGATTGAGAATTTAAGATGTCAAATATAAAATCATACTTGTGATCTTTCTAGACACGTCACTAAAACGGCTTTGACTGGTCTTTGTAAGTAGGTTGTCCGCTAACACAAGTTTGACTATGATTTTTATAGACAGGTTGTTGGCTAAAACAGGTTTGATTGTACATGTATTTCATCTTTCAGCAGATCCAGCAGCTAGTAGACATGGGTTTCAACCGAGCTGCCGTCATGCAGGCACTACGCATGTCCCGCAACGACGTTACCAAGGCAACCACAGTACTGCTACAAGAGTGAGGCCACTCCCTGCGTGTGTGTGTATGTGACTGTATGTGTGCGTGTGTGTGTGTGTGTGTATGGGTGCAAGTTTGTGTGTGGGTGTGTGTGTGTGTGTGTGTCCAGGTGTCCAGTCCAAATGCATGATGGGAGCTGCTTACGTCTTGTTCCCACGAGAGGAGGGATCATGCTGAAGGGATCTTGGACGGCAAACTTGGGCAACCAGTCATGGAATGATCTGTTTTTATCCAACTCCTGTAGAGAAAGCAATTTCTACACATTAATGTTTGCTAGGTAAAAATTCAAGACATTCTGAAGATATATCTGTGACTTAAAAGCTTTAACCGTTGGATCTGTGTTGAGATATATTTAAGGATTAGTTATATGCATGATAAGGAAGTGTGTGTAGTGTTTTAAACATTCTTGGAAATTAATTTATGTGAAAAGAGTGGGATGCTGGTACATGTGCTTGTAGTTAGATGGAGGGAAGGTGGAAGCTGGCATCAGTCCAAGTTTCGAGACGTACGACAATGCTGAGAAAAAAATAACCAGAGCCTGGAAATGAGGTTATGTATCTTGTGGAAGAAGTACAGAATGCTGTTGTTAAAGGGATAGAACACCCTGAAATTGAGATGATTTTATTCAAAGTAGAAAAATGAAAGAAACATATTAGTGGAGGTTTGATGAAAATACGTCAAAGGATAACAAAGTTATGATTGTTTGAAGTATTGACTTTGTGACTTTACATGTGAGGTACTCTCTTCCATGTGTTGTGCACTAATCTTTCTGAATATTTTGATTTTCTCAAAAGGATACGCATCTTTTTACCTGTGCATTTGATACATCATTAGAAGTTTTGTTTTCAGGAAAAAATTATTCCATCAAAAACAGAAAACGAGCAATTTATGGAATCATACAGCGTACAAAATTATGGAAGAGCACCCCACACGTGACGTCACAAAATCAACATTTTGAAAGATCATAACTTTCTTATCCTCTAACGGATTTTCGTCAAACCTTCACTAATTTGTTTCTGTCACATTTCTGCATTTGTTAAAACCAACTTGATTTCAGCGTAGGACTATCCCTTTCATCTGCCTACACGTAGATTATCTCATTCCCGTAAACCTAACACACGGACCACTGGTTCCTCTAGGTACAGGGTAAACAAACTACTCTGCAGTGTACAGAAAGGATTTTAGGACCATTAAACAGCTGGAAGTGAACGTGTATGATTGAGGAAATACCAAGTTCATTATTCAGGAAACACCAAGTTCATTGGAGCGTAGCAAAGGATGTATCTACTGTCCTCAATTCCTAACAGTTGATCAACCCGTGAAACAACATTAACTTTTCCGGCTTTGTGAACCCTGGTCCAGTAAGGATGTCAACTATTGTCATGGAACTGCAGTAACCAATGGGGTATGGCTTAATTGCACCCCTTAATGTTTTTGAAGTTTTTTTCATAGCCTGTCGTCTGTTGTCTTTACAGATTATGCAGGAGTCACACTGCTCAATATCTGAGTGGAGAAAAGCAAGCCGGTAAAACGCGTACTCGGAACGAGTTAAAGGGAAAGTTCATACTGAAAAGAAGTTGCTTTCAATCAAGTAGATCAGTCAAAGTTTTAGCAAAATCAAATCTACACTTTCAGGTATTGCAAACAAAATTAATATATAGGTCAGATTGTGAGATTTAGGTCACCTCGGGGAAAAAAATAGATGCGATGTTGCCCCCGAAATTCTTAAAAAGAGCCCTGGAAAATGTTGAAAGAGCCGCCAAAATTCCCATAGACACAATGCAAAATTGTAGCCAAAGCGGCCAATGTTCTCAATAAGTAGCCACCCCCCCCCCCCCCCCCAAATTTTGAATTGATATTTTCCCTGGATCACCTGGAGATGTACAAACTTGGCATGGCTATCCACATAGGTATAGAACTTTCATTACCTTTTCAATCATAATTATGACATTTGTTTATGTTTGTTTTTAGGGAATGGCACATACTGGATAAATGCAATCATCATTGTTTATATTCTTTCATTGGTATGTCACAATTGTACATTGCAATATACATGTATTTCGTGTATTTTCTTGAAAGATTATGTTTTATATTATTGTTTCTTATTAGCTTATCATGTAACTGATAATTGTGCTCCAAAATCTGCTGTCTTATTTCGTATTTTCATTGAAGCTGCAGCTGGTTGCATGTATATATGGGAAGATTGCACTTCCAAGATTTCTTTAAAAATATCTTTAATGCCAAATTCTGCTATCATTCTGAATTTTGATACTGTAAATGTATCTCACATAGATGTAGTTAATTTGGAAGTTCTCATATTACGTAGAACCTGTATGAATTGTACAAAATATCTGAGGTTCTGTGATTATATTTCAGGCATGTTCAATGCATTCCAAAAGGAAACTGAAATGAGGGATGCATATGCAGCCTTATACATGTATATTTATTATTTTATATTTGCTCATTGCAGTCGCCATGACATTTTGATTCAACTATTCAACTACAGGTAATCACATTGTTGTGGTCTGAAAAGATTTTCAGGAAACTGAACCTACTGAAATATCTGGATCAGACTTCTAAATCAGGAAAATTACCCAAATCAAGATAAATTGTCTGTGCTCATGGGTATATTTTTGCAAGCTTTGCAGTACTATACTATCTATCTATCTAGTGGATGTCTATAATTCACATCTACACAGACATCCCAAACAGCTGTTTGATGGGATTTCCTGGACGAGGCAAATATATGTGTGTGTCAGATGTCTGAATGTAGTTTTTTACAATCAGGGTTGGTTTTCTTAAAGAAACTCAGCTACATGTACATCATTTGGTATTCTGAAAAGTGATGCAGGTAAAAAAAAAAGTTTTGATAGGCCAATCACACTAATGGATCACAAGAGACTTTAGTCAAAACGTAAGTTTTTTTTTCTCCAGAATACCAACTCTGATAGGATTATTTACATTTGGGACAGAATATTTGCATCACCACTCAAAGATTCGGCCCAGGTTCAAATCGCAAACCTGTGCAGATTCTGGACTTCTAGAGTCAACACTAGCCACAGTTTACATATGCTTCTTAAGTGATTCTTAAGAAAAACTTCTTTTGACAGCGCAGACTAGCTGTATGGGCAGTAGCAATATCTTGTGTTTTTGTTGTATCAAGTTATGCAGTGTATCACTGCATTAAAAAAAAATAATACTTGTAGATTGTTTATGATTTCATTTTTAATCAAGAATTTGTCTTGAATCGTGCAGATATCAAGATTGCATCATACTTATACATGTTCCTACATGCCCTAAGTGTCATGGAAAGTAGACACGTAATAGCATTGTCACACTTGTAGAACACAGAGTAAATTGCGAAACAATTATTTTTTTTACTCACATTGCTACTCCTTTTGCCACATTTCTAATATTTTATGTATGTGTATATGTCTCAGTAGAATATTCAAAGTGACAAATGGGTTTTTATCATACATTTTATTCAGAAGAAAAGATATTGAAAATCTAGTCATAGCAAGTTAACAATGTGGTATTAGGCTGTGACGTCACAGGCACACAATCATTTTGCATACCAAAAAACACGTTGTTGGGACTGGAGTAACTCTTTTATACGCCGTAGAGGCAACTGTTCACTTCTTTTACACACCTAGAGTAGAACTTTGTCTGACAAAGAGCGTCTTAAGAAGTTAAAGGAACAGTATACCTTGTCACAAAGTGAACACAAAAGTTCATGGGATATCAGTGAAATTTTTGAGCAAAATCATACAAGTACATAATAAGAGGACAATGTTAAACACCCTGCTACCTGAAGTTGTGAACGGTTCAAATGAAATGCGCCGACATCAATGTTGCGATATTAAACTCGCAATATCGACTCCGGGGAGGGGGGGGGGGGGGGGGGGGGATTTCACGAAAGTTGTCAGCACTGACAAGTTGTCTTTCTCCGACAGTTACCATAGAAACTACCGGTAGTGCCTCTCAGCCAGTCAAAACCGAGGATTTCACTGAAATTGTTGGTGCTGACAACTTTTATGAAATGCCCACCCTGGGCCATGTTGCCTATAGAGTACCAAAGTGGTGTTATCGTATGAGCATGTTGTCAAAACAATTGGTTCTGAACAAAGTCACTCCAGTGAGAGGTTTAGCAGTCCGATATATTTTCTATCGGGCTAGTTTCGGGCATTCCCAATTACAGTCCCCGCTGCGATCACCGCTGCTCGTTCTACCCGCATTGTTTTGTCTTGACAATTATGCTCAAATGACGTCACACTTCGGTACTCTATACGATTTCAGTGATTGTAACTTACCATCAATGGTAACTTCACTAGCAACAACCGATGATATCTCATTATTGCACATGGTACTGTGGTAGTTACCATTGATGGAAAGTTACAATAATTGGAGACCTATTTGCCTCATGGCCGTGATCAGAGAAAACGTTACATTACAACAAAATAAAAGTTAGTGAAATACATGTATCGTGTCCAGTACTATGGAGTAGATTCTGCTCATTCACGGCATGATATTGTACAGTAAACATGCATTACATGTATGTTTTCAAGAATGATCCTTTTCATCCATTTTAGCAAAAATGCTAAAAGCAACTTACACCAGTAAGATATGAAAGCATTGCCATGGTTTTGCACTGCCGGGTCACACGTGGGCCTCTTCTTATAAAGAGAAGCGATTGATTTAACTTGATCTGAAGTCCAATCCAATCCAATGTAATGCACAGAGTTACGATTGATATCAATCGTAAGTCCAGTTGCGATCAATTGCAAATTTTGATGAGACGGGACCCTGAATTTTTCATCGGGTTTGTGCTAAATGGATGTGAAATTTAATTAAACCAGACCTACCTGTTTCTTGTGAATAACGAGGACAGTGCTATCTCAATTTACTTCAAATCAATTAATTATTCACCATTCTCATGAGCAGTGAATTCAAGATACATACAGTATCATCAGAAAGCCGAGTGCATGTACAGTAACTATTCATTTATTCAGAGAGCTAAATATTTTGCTGCGTGGTAAGGCATTAAGGTATTCATGGTGTGAATGTAAAGCACACGTGTTCTTCTTAATGTTAAACAACGCAGAAAGTAATTTATTATGTGCACCGGTATTGTAATTTGAATGTATGTTTTGGTCATCAGAAATGGAAAAATGGTGTAAAATAAATTATTAAAAATAGACAAAAATATGGATTTGTTTTATGTGTGTATGCAAGTTATACCGTATTTAATATATAATTTAAACGTGAGCGCGTGTATATGCTTGTCATAGAGTTAGATACGTACTATATGGTGTGTACCTTGTATGCGCGAGCGTGCATTTGTGTGTATTTAAGTGTGCGTGTGTGTGTGTGTGCGTGTGTGTTGTGTGTGTGTGTGTGCGTGTGTGTGTGTGTGTGTGTGTGTGTGTTTGAGATGATTGCGTTTTTTCTGCTCCATTCGTCCGTATTTATTTTGAACATTGCTCTCTTCGTTCCACACTTTTTCCCGCGTTTATCCTTTTGTCTTTCTTTCCTTTTTCTTTTATTTTTTTTCTTCCATTTTTCACGCCACTTTCACCACCATTAAAATCGCTATCACTTTCACCACCCCACTATCTCAACCACTACTTCCACTATTACTATCACCATTACTACCACCACTACTATCACCACCATCACCAGTACCGCAGTGTGACGTCATTAAAGCATTATCGTTAAGACAACTGGTTGAAAACTATGCGGGTAGAGCAAACAACGGTGATCACTAGCCCGCTAGACAATATCGGACCCGGTAAACCTCTCACTGGAGTGATTTTGTTTAGAACCAGTTGTATTGACAATATGCTCAAAAATTATGACACCACTTCTGTACTATATACATGTACCGTCATCACTACTACGACCTGTATGCCTTGATCCCGCTCTTTGGATCTTCGCATGGTACGTGTAGGCTAACTGTCACGGTGAAAAGATAAGAAGATATCCCGACCGACACGTGTGTATCGAGTAAGGCGTGAGCTCAATAGATTTTGCTTTAATTCTGTCAATGAATTTGAGACGCTCACAAAGCTTAAAGGGATAGTTTACCTTGAAGATAAGTTGGTTTCAATAAAAACACACTTGAAAGAAACATTAGTGAAGGTTTGATGAAAACCCGTCAAAGGATTAGAAAGTCATGATCTTTTAAAATATTGATTTTGTGACGTCACGTGCGAGGTGTTCTCCCATATATTATGCACAATTTTGTTGGTGAAAATATGAGGTTTTTCTCCCCCCCCCCCCCCCCCCTCTAAAAACAAAAAAAAAATAATAATAAAATAAAATAAATAAATAATAATGATAGTTTTACCCGTGCATTTTAAACACTATCAGAAATGCGGGTGTTTTTCACACATGCCTATATGGAAAAAAATCATTCCGTTGTCAAAAACAGAAAAAGAGGAATTTGTGTAATCATATTGTACACCGCGTATGGGAGAGCACCTCGCACGTGACGTTACAAAATCAAAACTTTTTATGCCTGCTTTTATTGAAACAAACATAATAGCAGGATCAACTATTCCTTTAAAGCTACCAAAAGTACATCTGATCCAAGTTTAACAACATGGATTAATCCAGAAACTGTAAATCGCTGCATGATACATAGGTTAGGGTAAACGTAAGGTATCTCGATCAACAGGTGTGTATTTTGTGAGAGAGATTTCATATAATTTAAAGAAAAAAAAGGAATACTTTTCACTTTAAATCATCATATAAATCATACATATTTACCACTTGCCAAAAATGCCCCTGACGTAAAACTCGTTAAAGCGGATCCGGTTTATCCGGAAACGCGTCCCATATCCTCGCTGTTAGTCTGCTCTTGAGATATAATCGCATGCTTTTGTTGTTTGGCCCAGTTCATGATCAACTCATTATTAGGGCCATTCTCATTGGACTTAAGAAATCGCGAAGTTAGAAAAATCGCGAAGTTAGGGTGAAAGTTGCCTAGCAACCGTGCCAACAGCCGTCCGAAACTTCGCATGAAACTTCGCAAGTCAGAGCGCGATTCTTCTAACATCGCGTAACTTCTCGATTTTTTGGTGTAATGTGAACACGATTGTAAAATTTCGAGATTTTTAACTTCTCGATTTTTTGTAATGAGAATGGCCCTATTGAAGCATGTTTTTCGTAAGTAATACACAGAGAGCTCACACATTACAGCGTTCTGCCTGGCAAACAAAGGGTTAATTGCACATCCGGTTTGATTGTAGCCTATTTTTCTAACGTGCGGCGTGAATATACGACTGAATCGGTCAATCACTACGCCTGGTAACAAAGACTATGTCCTACCATGGGGCTATGTACTAGCTCCGTGACGCCATTCCCACTTGCTTGTTGTGCTCACAGAAAATGGGAGAAGGGCGTAGACTTTGTTACCAGACACTTGTAGTTTTAAAAGGGATAGTCGACCTGGGTGGTGTTTCACCAAGCTGTTCGTAAGTTACGAACACTGATCTCCCCACTTGTAGAGATCAGTGGTTACGAACGACTTTATGAACGACTGGTGATCCCTTCTTGTGCTAAATGCAATACCACACTCTGTCACTGAGAATCTGACTTAGCACAGGAGGGATCACCAGTCGCTCGTAAAGTCGTTCGTAACTTACGAACAGCTTGGTGAAACACCCCACTGGAACTTAAGTTGGTTTTGATAACAAGAAAGAAATATATTCGTGCAGGTTTGACGAAAATCCGTCAAAGGATGAAAAGGTTATGATATGTTTACATTTCGATTTAGTGACGTCACGTGTGAGGTGCTCTCCCACAATTTGTGTGCTATAATTATGATTCCACAGATTGCTCTTATTCTGATTCCATAGAGGTTTATGTGTGTAAACGTGTTGCACTGATAAAATTATGCATGTCCTTTTGATAAAATATGTATTAAAAATACACAACATATGGGAGCGCAGCTCGCACGTGACGTCACAAAATCAAAACTTTAAAGGGCGTCTTGGGAAGACAAAAAAGCCTCCAAAAGGCAATCGTAAGCAATCTTCTTAAATTCATGTATTGTCCATTTCAGAAACTTCCTGAAAGTTATTTGCCCTCAAATGATCCACATTTGGAGTAATATGTGATTAAATCACAAATTCTCAAAATGTTTGGCCCGATCGTAACAATAGTCAGTATGGTAACTCTCAAAATCATTTGATGGATTTTGATGAAATGTCCCCTAATATGTGTTTTATTTTATGTTTCTGCTTGTATTAAACCAACTTGATATTAGGGTGAACTTACCCTTTAACATACCCTGTTATGTACATTTACTCCACTTCGTAGAAACTAGGATTGGCTGATTCGAATTTGGCTGCTGATTCGATTGCCGCTGCTAGAGGTCAGTGGTATGTTACGAGAAATTCCTTTTATGGATAGAAATATAAACACATATACATGAGAAGGTTGAAGGGCTTGATCGCAGGTGGATACTTTGTTTTATTATTCCAGAGTGACGTCACAGCTCGATATTCTGTTTCGGGAAAGGATAATAAGGGGGAGGGGATCGATAAAGTCACTTCCCGTACGTCATCGTTCTTGTCGGCGAAGCTCTAGCGCTATCGCGGCTCTCTACCAGCTAATCGTCTTTAACTCACAACACCATCTCGACTTGAATTTCTTATCTCTCATAATTATGAAGGTATGGATACAAAAGCTTACCGACATGACTACCAACATGTTGATAACAGCGTCATTGTTATATAACCGAAGCCCACTCATTATACACCACAGTATACCCTTCGTCTAGTCGTGTGTGATATCGGTGGTGTGTATTGCATGACGTCATCACACTTCCTGTAAATCGTTGACCAATCAGCGACCTGCAAAAGAGAAAGTTTCTACCGATCTAGCGGAAATACGTCCACCGTACCGCCACACGTTCGCCGTGAGGATATAAAACGTGGATGGGTGTCAGAGAGTGGGATATCATTTGGGGGAAAGAGACCAATATACATGTGATACAAAACCGAAGTGATTAAACTGATTTGGGCCGCTTGAATAGAACGCACTCCTTGACATTCATCGACCGCGAGTTACAGAGACCCGGAACTAAGTAGAATTTGAATAACTGGATTCACGCCATTTCAAGGGGAGATATTTCCAAGGAACATTCATCTGGTAAGTTGTTTTTTAGCCTTATATTTTCCCGAAAGTGTCTGCGAGGCTTTCTAAACTACATTGAGGATTGGTTAAGTTACTTTTTGCAGAGGCAGCAAGCGTTTATTTACACGAAATAAGAGCATGACCGCAGTGTAGCCTGGACGAAAAAAACAAAAATGGTACAATGTACTTTTCTAAATGGAGTCAGTGTCACTTCAACACCGCTATTTCACCACATGCCGTATTACCATTTCAGATATGAATTAGATATGTACAGAAGGGCTATGTCGGATCTCGTTCTGTTTATTTTTCCTTTGTAAATCTAAAAAGATTCGATCTCAATAGAAAGCTTTGATTTCATTTGGTAGATGTTCGGAGGGAAATGTGCGGGGGGAATCAAGGTAACGAGTATGTAATGAATACCACTTATAGTCTGTCTCTTGGCCATTCTGTGGAAGGTTAATAAGAACAGGGCGCCAACGTGCTTGTCAATATTAATTTTCGCCATTTAAGGTTATATATGTGTGTGTGTGTGTGTGTGTGTGTGTGTGTGTGTGTGTGTGTGTGTGTGTGTGTGTGTGTGTGTGTATGTGTGTGTGTGTGAGTGTGTGTGTGTGTGTGTGTGTGTGTGTGTGTGTGTGTGTGTGTGTGTGTGTGCGTGTCTGTGTGTCTGTGTGTTTGTGTGTCTGTGTGCAGAGAGACACAGAGACAGACAGATAGAGTGGGGGAAGGGGTGGGGGAAGGGGTGGGGGAAGGGAGAGGGGTAGTTTGGAGAGGGAGATGGGGTGGTTTGGAGAGGGAGAGGGGTGGTTTGCAAAGGGGGTGGGGGAGAGTTAGAGGGGGACGGGGTGGGCGGGTGGAAACGGAGAGGGAGGAAATAAGAACAGCGAAGGAAATATCAAGATATACACATAAACGTGAAAAAAAGGGGAGAGAGCGGGAAAGAGGGGTGGGCGGGGTAAATTTAAATTCAAACATGTGTCGATATTAAAACCACATAAAAACAGAGGTGCTTCTGAATTCCTTAACTTATATAACGTATAGCTTTGGAGCGAGTCTGTATACATTGGACTGTGTTGAGAGAGGCAATGTTCAGTACATTGAAGTTCCATCTCTGACTAACCCTGGGGTTGGAACTTTGGTAACCCGCACTTGTACTTTCTAATTTCCTGGCTATAAGACAGAACCATGCATGGCAGAGGAAATCAATCGACTTTCCCATTTTACCCATGATTAACGTGCCTTAATAAAATTGTACTTCGTACGCCAGGTAATTGTACGCTAAGAGATAACAGGTAGGCTCCATTGGTTGTATTACGGATTTTTTTTTTTAGGGTTGAGATGAGCTCATGTATGCAAAGACTACTAGTATTAAAAAATCTCAAATGTGACTAAATATGGCTTTCCAGCAATTGTCACTTTTGGAATGTTTGGCGAGTTTTGTATACGTGTAGTTTGGATGAGAGAATAGATCTATGCTTCAGAAAATAGTGTTCGATAGAGAATGATCTGAGGCACGTATTTTTACATCAGTTACATGCGCCAATAGGGAAGTTAATGCTTTCAATTGCATTTCGAAATACGAATAGCATTATTTTTTTTATTTATTATGTGCATAATATACCAGTTGATTGTTATTATTTATGTTATTATTATTTCAGCCACCCGATTATTATCAAACGTTTGTACTTATTAACATTTAGCCGTTTTTTTCTCACGATACCAGATAAAAACACATTGTTTAAAGATACGAATCCATCATCTACACGCATTATCATGATGGAATGTTTATTATGACAGTATCCACAAAATTGCTTCATTGTAGTCGTAACTCTCTTTCATTGCATCCGGATCCACCACCCTGGTTGGCCCGCGGGAGGAATCGGGGTCAGCCGGGTTAAGATAGCACACCGGATATCCGGGATCCGCGCTTTCTGATCCAGGAGTTGTTTGAAAGGAACTACGTAGAAACAATTTATTCACCCTCAATAGGTAGACGCAAAATACCGGTAATGAGATCAAAAGAGACGAATGGAGACAAGAAACTTTAATCTTGATTTAGACGTGTTAGAGAAAAGAAAAATCGAGATCCGCATTGCTTGTATGGGCTACGGCAGACAAGGCGATGTTGCCACAATTCAGCATTTTGTAAGGCCCTACGACTTGGAATTTGACGTCACCTGGTTACACAAATCTAATGGTCGGTTCGTGCTATTCAACCGGTCGCAGAGTCGTTCGACCGATCGGATGCCTGCGGTGGTCCTGAGTTGCGGTGTCCTGGGGCTTAAAACAAACCCGTTGTGTTCAGTTCTGAATTGAAGGTCTTTGCGCTGTCATACGAGCTAAGAAAATAGGATGTGGTTGAACTATATATCAAGCTTATGTTTATATTTGCAAATATTGCTTACCAAATTAAGAATATAAAGCAAAATAAATGGCTATCATCGACTGGTTATACCTACATGATTTTAAGATCAGGATTTCCAAAAGTAAATAAAAAAAAAAACACCAACTCAACACACTTCCCTCTCCTCTCGCTGTTTTTTTTTCTCCCCCCCCCCCCCCGGCCCCCTTTCTCTCTCTCCCTCTTACACACAAGCGCACACACATATGCACACTCTACTTCTCTCTCTCTCTCTCTATCTCACTTTGTCTTTCTCTGTGTTCCATACTGCATATGTATGTATTTTTATGTCCATTAATTCTCACAGGTATCCCTGATACGTTCTCCCACTCTCACAATCACAGTACTTTCATAATAATCTTATACCCTTCCAGATCAGATTGTGACGGGTAAACCACGCCAGCCAAGATGTGGAAGAGCATTCTCCTCGTCATCGTCATAGCGACGTCATTCACCGACGTCGCCCTCGGCAACACCGCCGTGCTCACCCAGCGAGTGACTAACTTGGAGCGGACGATGGCGTCGATGAGACAGCTGACGAACATGATGATCACAAGGATAACGTGAGCATTATATTACTTGTATGCAGGGTAGTTTCAACAATTACATTTAAAGGGTTACAATTGATCTACATCGACCGCAAGTTCAATCCCCTATAATCTACTATACAATGTTATGATTTAATTCTTTATAACACAGGCCCAGATCATTCATTATATACATATTCGTATATTCAGTCTCAGCTCAGTTTATTTTCCATTAAAACAACATGACGAAATAAACAAACAAAGAAGTATAGAATCATATGGAAGGACCCAACGGAAGCAGAACTTATTTTATGGGGCCCTCTACACAAAAAGGTCATTTAACATTAAAATTACAATTGACAAAAAAAAACACGAAATCATTAATTTTTTTAGAGATAATTATCATATTAACCTATGTCTAATGCATTTGCCAAGTTTATATGAATTTGCGGGGCACATTTTTGCTTGTCTGTATGGGTTTGTGATATTCATTAACCCTAAACTTATGTACACTGATAGCCATTTTCTTTACATTACATGAAGTATCACTCCAGAAAGACTCTGTTTTTTCCATCATAATAATCATTTTAGAAGAACAAACGTTTTTGTCATCATCATCATCATCATCATCATCGTCATTATTTCAGGGACTCTTAATAATGAAATTCTTTTATGATTGTTATGATATTCATCCGCATCATCATCACCATCATCATCATCATTATCATCATCATCATCATCATCATCATCATCATTATTTTTTATAAACATGACTATGATTTCCCCCCACCAGGACCGTCACGACGCAGGCCACCGAGACGGCTGCGGAGCTGGAGACCCTCTCGCTGGCTAACGACGAGCTCCGGCAAGAGAACGCCGAGTTGCAGGCCATGCTCGGCACTTTTGAGAGGTTCTTCGGGTCGCTGCTGGTGGAGAGCCCCGAGGCCTTCGACCCGGCAAAGAATGCCGTAGAGCGCATGGACGCCCTCAACGCCTTCCTGGGAAACACAGAGGCTCGGCTTGCTGGTCAGTTGTGTTTCCTTCTTCTTCTCGTTCTCCTCCTCTTCCTCCTCCTCATACTTCTCGTCCTCCTTATCATACTTCTCCTCCTCCTCCCCCCTCCTCCTCCTCTCCTAGCTTCTCTTATTCCTCATCTTCCTCTTTCTACTTGTCTTCCTCCTCCTCTTCCTCTTCCTCCTCCACATCCTCTTCCTCTCCTCCTCCTAGCCCTCCTTCTCCTTCCCCTCCTATCCCTCGTTGCGAGAGTGCCTTCCAATCTTCATAACTTTCATTATTCTCCCCCTTCCCGCCGGTTTTTCTCTTGTTGTTCTTCTCTTCCCTCTTCATATGTTCATGACTTCATTTGTTTTTCGCTTTTTCCTTTATCGTCATTGTCATCTTTTTCCTTCTTCTCCTTTTCGATCCCTATTTCATAACTTCACTGATTATACATCGGAAATGTTGCGATTGGTTACAATAAAAAGTAGACAATCAATGATGGTATGATTAAGGATTATTATACACAAACGCATACTTGATACCTTCCACCGCACAGGACTTCGACCCAACCCACAAACAGTGCCAACTAACGACACTGTTGACCCGGAAGAGCTTGGTCGGGTGCTGACCGAGCTGACTGCAGAGAACACGGACCTCAACCAGAAGGTCACCAAGATAGCGAAGCAGCTGGAGGTCGGAGCATTCATTGGAGACCGCAGTCTTACCGGTGGCTCGGACGACGTCTTCACCGCAGATCAGGTAACCTACTAGTAACCTTCACATACTTTCCGTGCCCCATTGAATAGTAATTCTGGCCTTAATTGATTTAAAGGGAATTGGTTGGTCGTGTCTGCCCTGCCCTTCCCCACTGAGTAGTGATCCATCCGACCCAAGATTATTTAAAAGGAGTGGGTCGGCGCTGTCAAAACGGGCACTGCGCCCTCTTCGACGCAATCTGCTCGCATTCGGAAATCTTCGCCACGAGCGTGACGTCTGAGCGGCGGAGGTCGGGGATGAATCGGTAAAGGGATGCAGTTGCACCATCACCTAAAATAATCTCATGAATGTCAACGTAAAATATTAGGGAAGCTAATCAACAGTGTCAAAATATCAATTTTGTTGATATAGGCAGATGAACCTGACTACATGATATCCAAACTTGATCGATGGTTGTAAACTAAAACTTTTTCTTTAGCACTTTATGCCCCACTGCTGTATATTTGCAAAGTAATACCTACAAATCCTTTACATCAATATTTATGCCTTGCAAGGGAGGGGTTAGCGTGCCTTGGTTGGAGCATACCGACCGCAACGTCGAGATGTGACTTGTGTCTGTAAAATTATACTGTCTTTCACGGTGCGACGTTAAAATTTCTTTGAGCCTTATTCTATCATGGGATAAGTGTTTAACAGGACTTTAACTTTGGACTTTGATTATTTTTCATTCTTTTTCACCTGAAAATAGTTCCGGACTCTCATTCACAAATAATGTTTTAGCTCCTCATTGATTAATCAATTGTTGTCGTGGGCTGATTTTTCAGTTTTTTTTTTGTTTTGCT
>CAVLGW020000034.1:0-97500 GCA_963669155.1 Arbacia lixula
CTTTGTTCGTTAATGATTTATCCTTCAAGGATCCAAGGCCTTCAAAAAAAGCCATTAGCGTGCTTTCGATCTGCGACGGAGGACGTTCGGTACGGTAGCTTGAGCCGAAAATCGATCTGCGCATGCGCGACCTCCTGAAATTTCTCCGTACCGCGAAATCTGAGACGGTCATCGAGCAAAATAGCGTCCGGTCCAACCTGCAACGCAGAGCGACGATTTACGTGCGATTGAATGTAAAGAATAATACATGCCGCGCTAGCATCCACCACACGTGTTATCCAAGTAGAGTGTAAACAGTAAAGTTTTGAACCTTGCACAAGCGTGAAAACTGTCCTGGAGATGATGGAGTCGAGTGTAATGCCATCGGTAAGTGATGTTCCTTATCACTATGAAAGTTACCCTAACTTACCTGAGTCTTGATGGACTGGTCCATGGCTATGGGCAGTATGATCTGGACATGGTTGACCAGACCATAGCCACGAACCAGTCCACCAAGGAGAGTAAGTTAGGGTACATGTAATAGCCTATAGGGCTCTAGTGAGGCAGTAACTTAGTAAGTGACATTAGATGTAGTACATGTATGAACTATGATGATCAGCCCCAGCAAAACAAGTCATGAGTCGTACTCAGTCATACCACTCAAATTCATTTCATGCATAATTTTACGAGAGGCATTTTTATGTAATATACGACCAAGAATAAACTGTCACTACACTAGTCACTACAGCTCAAAGGAATTGGAAAGGGAAAGGAAAGAAAGGGAAGGAGCCGCAGATTTAAACCGCGGTGTATTTTGTCCAGTTCAGCATGAAACACGATGCTTTAGCCCAAAAAGCATCATGTTTCATGCTGAACTGGACAAAAATATACAGCGGTTTAAAACTGCGGCTCCTTCCCTTTATTCCCTTTCCCTTTCCCTATATGCCAATTCCTTTGAGCTGGAGTGTATATCTAATTATCTATGCCATGTATGAATTATGAATATGATTATGAGGTGTACACCTAGATTGTAAAGGAAAAATCAATGATTGTTAATGAAATTATATGATTAATAAAAGTTGTAGTTCACTTTCAGCGTGTGATTTGAAGTAAATCATTTTGTTACAGGAATTACTTGTAAAGTTAAAAAATTTTAAATGTTAAAAAAAAACCTGTGTGAAATTTGGATAAGCTTAAGTTTAGCCTTAAAAAATAATATTCAATATTTCATATTCATTGCAGGCGAACAAAATGTCACCCGATTCTTCAGCAGTGCCAGTGCCAGAGCTAACAAAGAAGAAAAAGAGTAATAACCGGTAAGTTATAGGCCTAACTTATATTTGTCCCCTTCTTTTGTATGGTAGATCTTGCCACATCACAAAAACCTTTCCAGTTCGTCTTTATTTCCATGTGTCACATGATACATTTTGAAGGGACCCCCCCCCCCCCCTCAAAAAGGGAGAACAGAAGAACAAAGTGCAAAGTTGCATTAATTTTTAGTTCCTAAGCTGCTTATTTTCATACATGTACATGTGAGCTTAATGCTTCTCCAGAATTGAATGCATAGACATAATGTATTATGACGAAGCTATCCAAAGGCTTGAGCAGTGCATGCAGTGGGTGAATCATAGTCATATGCCTATATCTAGGTAAGCTCACAACCATTTGCTTCAAGACGGAGGGTACAAGCCATATGTTAGTCTTCTCTGAATGTTTCCCTGACAAGGTCTGATTTTCAAAAAGAACAATTTAAGGAAAAATATGCATTTTTGTAATATTTTCTATAAAACTACTGTACTGTAGTTTGCAATATAAAAAGGGTCAATTTTAGTTTGTAATGTTCAACTTGTGTAATTTCTCCTTGATATCATTTTTTTTTGTTCTTATCATTCAGCATGCAGTGGGACAACGCAACGGATCTCAAGCTCATCGGGGAAGTCATTGTAGCCGGCGTCTGGAAGACGCGGAAGGGGACCACGGCGAGGGGGAATTCGTGGAAAGCGGTGGCTACTGCACTGAAGGGGATAGGTGTAGATGTAGATGCAAGGGCGGTGAGGGACCGAGTCACCCACCTCAAGGACAAAGTGAAAGCAGAAAATAATAAGGAAAAGGCAGCAAGTGGCATTTCTGTGGAAGAAACAGACGATGAGAAAGCTATCAGAGAAGCGATCGAGGATATGCTACAAGAGGAGGAGGACGTCGAACTCTCCAAGGAGAAGGGCGACGAGGAGAGGAAGAAGGCAGAAGGGGCGGAGATGAGGAAGCGTGCTTGCGAGACGTATGGAGAAACACGTCACAGGTAATTGACAAAACAAATTATCAATTTAAATTTCCCAAGCCCTAATTTGCATGTAAAATCTTAACTTCATGAAATTCATTTGAAATTGGTGACATGCAAATGATTATGAAAAGTACAAAATGTGGATAGTAGTGTCTCTGTGTGTCTCCATGTCTACCTATTGTGTAAGATATAAGTAATAAAGATTGTTGCTTTTTTATTATCTAAGCTTTTAAAAAAAACTTGCGTTAAGTTAAAATACTACATTTTTATGATAAAAAGAAACAGATATTGTCTTTAGTTTCAATAATATTTGTCAGTTTTCCAAGCTTGCAGGGCCTTGTCTTAACTTACCTCCCCCAGGAATGTACACTCCAGCTCAAAGGAATTGGCATAGGGAAAGGGAAAGGGAAGAAAGGGAAGGAGCCGCAGTTTTAAACCGCGGTATATTTTGTCCAGTTCAGCATGAAATATGATGCTTTTTAGGCTAAAGCATCGTGTTTCATGCTGAACTGGACAAATTATACCGCGGTCTAAAACTGCGGCTCCTTCCCTTTCTTCCCTTTCCCTTTCCCTATGCCAATTCCTTTGAGCTGTAGTGTATAGTTTGCCACAAGTTGTTCCACAGGATAATGCCAAAACTGTTTTAAGAAAAACTTAATATGATGCAATTTCTCATTGGTTATTTGTTTGCCAGAGAATTTGTGTAGTGTTTGGTTGTCTCTTGTTTCTCTGATTTTCAGTTTTACTTTTTAAATTTCTTGTGTAGGCATCGTGGTGAAGACAGCCCAGCGCCTATGAGGAGGAAGAGCGGGACTGAAGCCATGGCCATCATAAAGCAGAAAATGGAGGCTGACCAACAACTGCGAAGGGAGGAGTTGGAGGTAAAAAAAGCGGAAGAAGAGCGAAGAAAGGCAGAAGAAAGAGAAAGGGACAGGAGGTTTGAGGCTATTCAGCAACAAATGCTACAGCAACAACAGCAATTTCAACAACAAATGCTTCAGCAGCAGCAACAGTTTCAACAGCAAAATCTCCAAACTCAAGCCATGATGATGGCGATCTTCAAGTCTGTAGAGAAGAAGGATTAAGTTTCAATCTATTATGCGTTGAGCATTTTATTTGAGGATCTTATCACTTACAAAATGACCCCCAAAACACAAGCTGTTACCACCGTTGTTGTTGTTGTTGTTGTTGTTTTTATTACAGAAATCTTGTTTATGTATGTTTACTGGTTATGCTCCTGAACTCTTGCCTTAAAATCTTACTTGCCCGTAATTTGCATATGGCTGATTATTATATTAGTCCAGTCAAAATAAGGTTTCTCCCCACGCATTTACAACTCAAGAAATTCAATGTATAATGTGATTTTTTTGTCTCGCCCACCGGAGGTGAAGGCGAGACTAAGGGATCCAAATGGCGTCCGTCCGTCGTCCGTCCGTCGTCCGTCCATCGTCCGTCCGTCGTCCGTCCGTCGTCCGTCGTCCGTCCGTCGTCCGTCGTCCGTCGTCCGTCACAAATGTTAAAGTTTACCTGCAAGACTCTCTTTTGACAAATAACTTCACATGGGTTGCTTGGATTACAACCTAACTTGGGTCATAGATGCACTGGGGGTACCTTCATGTTATGGTACCGTTGGAGGTCACAGGATAAGGTCAAAGGTCATTTGAGGTCATACGTTAAAGTTTACCTGCAAGACTCTCTTTTGACAAATAACTTCACATAGGTTGCTTGGATTACAACCTAACTTGGGTCATAGATGCACTGGGGGTACCTTCATGTTATGGTACCGTTGGAGGTCACAGGATAAGGTCAAAGGTCATTTGAGGTCATACGTTAAAGTTTACCTGCAAGACTCTCTTTTGACAAATAACTTCACATGGGTTGCTTGGATTACAACCTAACTTGGGTCATAGATGCACTGGGGGTACCTTCATGTTATGGTACCGTTGGAGGTCACAGGATAAGGTCAAAGGTCATTTGAGGTCATACGTTAAAGTTTACCTGCAAGACTCTCTTTTGACAAATAACTTCACATGGGTTGCTTGGATTACAACCTAACTTGGGTCATAGATGCACTGGGGGTACCTTCATGTTATGGTACCGTTGGAGGTCACGGGATAAGGTCAAAGGTCATTTGAGGTCATACGTTAAAGTTTACCTGCAAGACTCTCTTTTGACAAATAACTTCACATGGGTTGCTTGGATTACAACCTAACTTGGGTCATAGATGCACTGGGGGTACCTTCATGTTATGGTACCGTTGGAGGTCACAGGATAAGGTCAAAGGTCATTTGAGGTCATACGTTAAAGTTTACCTGCAAGACTCTCTTTTGACAAATAACTTCACATGGGTTGCTTGGATTACAACCTAACTTGGGTCATAGATGCACTGGGGGTACCTTCATGTTATGGTGCCGTTGGAGGTCACAGGATAAGGTCAAAGGTCATTTGAGGTCATACGTTAAAGTTTACCTGCAAGACTCTCTTTTGACAAATAACTTCACATAGGTTGCTTGGATTACAACCTAACTTGGGTCATAGATGCACTGGGGGTACCTTCATGTTATGGTGCTGTTGGAGGTCACAGGATAAGGTCAAAGGTCATTTGAGGTCATACGTTAAAGTTTACCTGCAAGACTCTCTTTTGACAAATAACTTCACATGGGTTGCTTGGATTACAACCTAACTTGGGTCATAGATGCACTGGGGGTACCTTCATGTTATGGTACCGTTGGAGGTCACAGGATAAGGTCAAAGGTCATTTGAGGTCAGGGATACAATTCTTTTGCGTAGCAACGGAGATCGCGATATTTCTGGTTATTTTCGCAAGTGGGCGAGACACAATATCGCTAATGCCTTGTGTTAACTCAAAATCCAAGCAGGGAAAAGTCAGTCTATTTTGCATGCTTGCAGATTAGCTGCTAAATTAATGATTATTTTAGAAGTACTCACAGTATGTGATTATTTCTTTGCACTCTATAATGTTTGATGTCCTAAACATAAAGTTATAACTGTTTAACCCAAGCTGGGAAAAGCATGGTATCAAAGTAAGCATTACACATCAACATTTTGTCATACAGGGAAACCCCGTTATAACGAGCACGGGTATAGCGAGAACCCTGTTATTACGAGGACATTTCTTGGGTCCCGATTTTTCTTCCATAGACTTCCGTGTATTCTGTTTTGATATAACGAGATCGGCTTTAGCGAAATTTCTGCTATAACGAGGCCAATTCCCAGCCGAAGAATAAGGAAAAAGAAAAGAAATCAACCCCGTTATTACGAGGACTCCGTTACAGCCACGCCGCGCAGCGAGGGAAATGCAACAACAGCACATAGTCAAGCAATTTTCTTTGCGCCGTTAAACACTGATCACACACACACCGCAAGAATCCACACACACACACAGCCACACATGCATACATGTCCACATTACGTGCGTGCGGTACTGTATCTGCCAGAGCCGTATCTCTATACAGCTAGCTCTGGGTACTGCATGCCCTCGTGAAGTCACGCATGCACATGGCGCCTCTACACACATGCGACACCGCGCGTGTATGACCGGCCGTGCCTGGAGATTGCGTTCAATGATCATTCATTCATTGCATACACGCGGTCATGCCAGCAGGCACGGCCGGGTAAATGAGCCTCCCCGCTGCCTCATATGTCAGTAAACGGATGCGTTGGAAATATCATTTATTTACGTTTCCAACAGTGCTGTAAGATATTTTAGTGAATTGTTAGCTAGTGAATTCAATTTAGAATGCTTGCAAAGCCATTAAAAGATTACACTACTAACGGTAAATATGTTATTATTTGTGTAGTACTATATATGCATTTTTCCTGTATGTATTGATCACGTACTGGTATAGCGAGCAATCGGCTATAGCGAGGAAAAAGTGTGGGTCCCGATCCCCTCGTTATAACGGGGTTTCCCTGTATTACAAGGATGATCAATATTCACGTCTTAATTTTGATCTATTATTATCTAGCATGATAATCTACAAAATCCTAATAGTCCTAACAAATCCAAGCAAATGAAAGTATGAAGATTTAGATTATATGCAGGTTAGCATTTCATTGTTTTGATGTCATTAGAAATCCCATTGCGGTAAAATCCTGTGTTGAAAACAACTGTTCAATTACTCTTAATGCTAATTTTGCATATTCAGATTATATTTCCCTCTGATTTTAATTTTAGTATTGCATTATGGCGATCAAATCATAAGGTACTTCTATGATGACAATCTTTGCTCTGAAAAATGTTTACTTTTTAAAGCTAATTTGCACCCCCTCAAGATCACTGGAGAGACTGTATTATATTGCCACTTTGACTACTTATTAGAGGAACAATGTAGATTAAAATTACAACTGGAATATTTATTTGAGATTTTGCCATATTTCTTTGCCATGTTGCAATATATTCTCTGAAAGCGATACGTGTAAATGCCAATTTGCTTTAATAACCTTATGCCTCGTGTACCTGTATGTCATGCATTAAGCATACTGTTTATACTGCATGGACATACATTTTATCCTTAGAAACATCACTAATGCAATAGTTGTTTTTAGTAAATAATTTATGCAAATAGGTTTTTGACAATACATGTATTGACTTTAAGAAATAATGTGTGTGACTTTTGCCATTGCCAATGTACTTCACAAAACGGGATGATTTGTATTCATGTGTTTCTTATCAATCTGAAAGTTTGAATGCTATGTTTAAATGTATATTTCAGGGGTCACTTTTCGGCAATCAACGGTTAACTAGTGCTGCCTATTCAATCATAGTCTTGACCTTGTGTGTGCTACAGAACTTCATAGATGTTTATCTTTATATATTCTTATATTTATATAGATGTTTATCTTTATATATTCTTATATTTATATCTGTTGACAGTTTAAGACTTTGTAGTCATACATTTAACCATTTAATCTTTGATTTGTAGTTGTGTTTTGGATACATGTACATTCTATGGAAGGACCTACATGTCGTGTATTTTACATACATTAGTGAATAGTGAGTATATTTTATATCTACTGACAGTTTGAGACTTTGTAGTTAATTAGTTACACATGTAACCATTTTAATGTTCTGAGATTTGTAGGTGTTTTGAATACACTCTAAGGAATGTATTCGTGTACATTACCATAATTGCCAGGCCCTACATGAAGTGGTTTATTTGGTATACTGTAGATCCATTGACCAGTGCCTGCTTCTCTATATGAAGGCCTGTCAGATGGATTATGCCTTACGGGTAACTTGGGCAATCAACAGCTTGATGCATATTTGATCGTTCTTTCCTCATTCTTTTCCATGTGTGTGCTACTGAAGTTTGTTGATGTTTATCTAAGTTGAAGTTTATCAAGTAATGTTTTTCTTTGCTCAAAACAGACGAGAGTGCATATTATATTGCAGTTGTATAATACAATATATTTACTTTTCAATGTTGCTACCTATGTTTTTCCATTTTAAGGATGTAACTATCGTTGTATTCAGCATATTAGGTCATTCTATTTGAAGGCCAGGGTGTGTCTGGGGTGTAAAGATGACGATTGCCAAAACATTGCACATCTCATATCATTATCTTTACTCCCACACCTTCCTCGAATGTTCCATACTATACATGTATATGTGCAGATGCGACTGCATTATGTTCATATAAAAAAAGAAGTACCTCATTTACACTTCACATACTCGTCTTCCAGTATGTATCTATTACTTAGCAGATGATTTATTGTTGTTAATAAAAAACTTTACAAATGTAAAATGTGAGTTACCTCATTCATTTTGATACTAGATTTAGTCACCCTGATGCTCTCCAAAATGATGGTGTAATATTTCGAAGTTTCTTTGATATGTGATATTATAAAAACTGTTAAATTCCATCGGCAAAGAAAAAGTTTTTAAAGTTTTTAAACCTGATTATGAACCTTAACCTCCAGAAGTACCTAAAACGAGTAAGTGATGTCAAAATGGCTAGACCTGGGCTCTGTTTACATTTATAATTATATTGTATTGCCCTCTTGCATCACTCCTTATCTAAGCTTATGTCCACTGATGCTGGAATACATTATGCACGATATTAGGATTTTATTCTCGATGGGGTGTTTATGTATGTAGGAATATATATATATATATGTGTGTGTGTGTGTGTGTGTGTGTGTGTGTGTGTGCATGTGTGTGTGCAAGTGATTGCATGGGTTGATTGCAAATGTGTGTGTGGGGGGGGGGGAGGGGGGTCAGGATGTCTAGAAATAATCTTGGAATATGAGTTGAACATTTGTTTTTGCAAGTTTATGTGTGGCTGGCATAACACATGTTCATGCACATATTAAACACACACACACTTCACTGCGCATACACACACTCATTTCACACACACCCTGCAAACACGCACACACACATTTGTTTTAGGAAGTTTATGTGTGGTTGGCATAACACATGTTCATGCACATATTAAACACACACACACAAACTCATTGCACACACCCTGCAAACACGCACACAAACACATACATGCTGCATAAGAAATTGATTTGAGCATTATAATGGAGTTCCGAGCAAGAAATATACAACTTGAAATAATTAAGATTTATAAATAAGTGATTTGCTATCACCAAGATATTTATGGATATACATGTACTCTGTTTAATTCTAACTCTTCAGTCTATTGGGAGAAATTACAACAGTAAATCAGTCACAGATACGTTTTCTTTTTTAATAATGATCATTTCAACTATCTTACACATAACATAATTCTGATGAAAAAAATGAAAGTGGAAGGTCGCATTCTATTTTTACAATCATTGTAAACATTTAGCGTAGAAGTGGGCTATAAAGCATGATTTGAATGAACCTTTATACTATAACAGACACAGATAGGATGAACAGTAGAACCATGTTTAGGACGTCATAATATCCAATCCAAAAATCTAATGAGTACACTACCTCTCATGATTCCAGACTATGAAAATTAGACTTGCATTACTTTACTTAAACAAGCAATAGTGCATTTTGTAATTGTTAAAGAGATGTCACAATTCTTTCCCTTTCCATAATTCTTAGCAAAGTTTTTGTTACTATTCCAATGTATTTTGGAAGGATATTTTGTTGGTCTACATTGTTGCTTGCCATGTGAAGCTCTTAAGCACAATAGATGACAACAGTTTAATTATACATGTACTTTACAATGAAGTGTACATGAAACACGTATAATTGCAGATCATGGAAGAAACTAGCCCCGGGATGCTCCAGCTACAGTGACCAGGGCTGGTCGCAGTTAGGAAGGAACATGGTCTGAATATTTCACCTCTTTTATTGTGCAATAACTTGTTGCCCAAAACACATTACTTCACAAACCAGTTTTGTTGACTCTAGGAGCAATGATGATGAATGAACTATTACACTACTTGAAAATATTCCTCCAGGGATGGAGGGTCAACCTCAAAATACTCGGACGTGTTGTTCTTATATACACATGTGTGCGCATTGGTTAACAGTCCGGAAACAGTGTACATCTTCCCACATGCACTCAGGAGCACCTTCTGTGACTTTTTGTAGTCTGTAAACTTGAAGAAGTTCAAGATTTCGCCAAAGGACCACTCAACAGTGATGCGTACTTTGGCCATGGATGAATTGAATGCCTCTTGCTCTGGAGTAATCCGGACGGTTGGAAAGGGTGCTTGAAGTTGTGGTCGCAACGGGTATGCGGGATCCCCATACAGACAGAGTGTGTTCCCCTCTGCGTCCTGCGATCTAGCCTCCAGCTCAGTCAGGAGCCCAGATTCACGCAGAAGAAATGCGTCATGCCTCCTGCCTTCAACTGGGCCATAGAGATGGGCTATGAGGCCACTGGGGGTTGTCACCGACTGATACTTCAGTGCATGGATTCTCTTATGGCCATTGTACATCACTTTCTGGTGCTGACTTGGCCTGCATATTGGCCGAACAGTTCCGTCAACAAACCCCCAACAGTTGCTTAGAGCGGCACCCTTCCTATGTGTGGCATCAGCAAAGGCCTTCAAGTTCTGTGGAGATAGCCAGGGCTGATCTAATGAGGTGATGAGGTGCTTGTGACTATCATAGATGAAACTGGTCATCCAATTAAATGTCAAGCTGAGTTGAGGAACAGGACGACCGTAGTCCTTGACGAGGTCACCGTACCTACACGGGTACGCATACCTTTGAAGGGTGATGCACAAGGCCTCAAGCCCATTGATCACTGATCCATTTTCCAGAGTCACAGTCTGCGGTACCCCTAAGGCATGCTTCAGCCGATAGATGTCAGCCTTCTGGAATCTGTGGAGAACAGAATACACAAAAATATTTTAAGTATTACTTAGACTAGTGTTTGAATTAAATAGATTAAAAAGACTGCATACTCATTATTAATAAATGTCATTAAAAGCACAAAGATATTACCATTCAACCCAAGGCCTAGTCCCTAGTTCTCACATTATTTGATTTTTATCCCATCACTCGAATACATGACAGCTCAAAGGAATTGGCATAGGGAAGAGAAAGGGAAGAAAGGGAAGGAGCCACCATGCATTAGCCTAAAAAGCATCATGTTTCATGCTGAACTGGACAAAATATCCTGCGGTTTAAAACATCGGCTCCTTCCCTTTCCCTTTCCCTATGGCTATGCCAATTCCTGACCTTAGCTTAAGTTTGAGCTAAATCATGTTTTGGACGAATTCAACAGCAAAAAAGTAACTTAGGGTCAGAGTTAGGGTTCAAATCCATAAAATAAGTGCCAAGTTATATGGATACACTTATGAATTAGCGCCTTTTTACTGTAGTTGGATGTTGATAGGTTTGTGTGCATGGGTCTATGAATTACGAACATCATGACGATGTTATGATGAAAGTGGAAGATAAGTATAACCGGACTAACCTGAAATAGCTATTGCATTCATCGTCGTTGAACTTGTCCAAGTCGAAACGATAGCGTTCATTTCCATACTGAAAATCAGTATTAGTAGAGGTGTACATGTCATGAAGTAGTAAGCATTCGGTTTCGTCTAGGATGTCACAAACATAGGCAGCGACAATCGCCTCCTGCGCTCTGTGTAAGTTCGCCATGTTGATGTTTACACTATATTTGATTGAACGTTGAGGGTAGTCGCACTACTCTGACGTAACCGTACGTAAGGCCCCGTACCCGTCGATCGAAAGGGCTTTTGGGCGGGACGGGAACGTAGCTCTAGTACCGCCACGGTCTGTTGACTTCCCCGTACCGAACGTCTCCCGTCGCAGATCGAAAGCACGCTATTATCACCCCATAGCCACTGTGTATTAATGTAGCAGTAAACAAAAATTCATATAAAATAAGGATTAAATTAGGGGGACTAATGTTTACTAGCAACAGATAGGAAATATATCTGACTTTTCATATCCGACACTCAAATGGTCCGCTCACCGGCTCATTTTGGAAATAAATCAACTTGTATGGCGCCATCTCTTGACGAGATCTAAATCAGCACCTAAATCAGTCAAATGGCCCTAACTCTTCCGCCAGTAAAATAGTTACAAGCTGAAGAGGTATTTCTTCCCCATTTGGGCAAGATGAAGTTCAATGATTGCCCTTCCAAGAATCAGTGCTTGATGACGAATCATATGCATACATTTTTGTCAATCAGCTCTATCAAATTACAAATATTGGGGAAGGGTTGGGTCGAATGAATACTTTTTTCTCTTTTGTTGTGATTAGGCTCGTGCGACCTGTAATGCGTCACATTCGAATTTTTTTCTACTTTTTTGCTTCCTTGCTATTCTTTGACATCTGTACTCTCACATTATCACAAAGATATGCACTAAAAATACCCATGTGCTATGTAATGAGTCATTTTAATGTTACTGCCTGTATATGCCCAATACACAATATCCTACCTGGAACCCTAATGAATGCAATGTACAAGCTGGTATCCCTTGTAACATATCAAAGGTGTAAAAATGTACTCCTGGGTGTATAGTCGAACCTATCCATTAGCAGCCTGGACTCTTCTAGTCCGGGAGACGTCTCAAAGAGCTCGGGTGTCACGTTCCCATGCTCAATTCGAAGCCCCAATAGGATCCCTGCTTGGGCTGGGGATAGCCCTGGCACCTCATGTAGCTCCTCAAAAGAGCACGGATTTATAGGAATTTTAATATCACCTTCCATCGTTCAGGTTCAAGCCTAGGTCTACTGATTCTAGACAAAACTTGTCTGGAATTAACCTACATAATGTACAACAAAAATTGTAACACTTGGAGCTGCTGGCCACCTATAGCTTACATGAAATAATTAATTCAACTTAATAATCACGGATTGTATTCACTCTTGGAATACAATATCAACTAAAAGTTGTACCAGTTCTGGCAGCGTAAGTACGTCTGCCTTGTATGATTCAATTATGAATAACAAAAGATTAAGTTTACCTTGAATTTGAATTTCAAATTCCTCACCCTCGCCAGCCATACAAAAGCAAACACATTTCACAATCAATCAAGCAAAACAATCAAACTCCACAATCACCTCACACCCGCACAATTTTCTTTTTCTTTTCTTTTCTTTTTTTTTGGACGGATTCCCACGCTACCACGAGCGGGTGGGTCCACACGCAACACACAGAACTTCACATTCACACGTACACACAATAATTATTCCCCTTCAATCTATTTATAAATTCATGTGATTATGCCAGCTCCAAGTATAGAACTACTCTTAAAAATACTAAATACAAAACACGAATTACAATTCCAAGACGCGGCCCAAATCAGAAATAAAACTAAAAACTTACTTTTTGGCTCAACTCCGATCGGCTAGTAGCTGGAATCCTTATTGTGCAGTCCCGTAGTGAAGCTAGGCTAACGGTGCAGATCCGTGTTTGGTCCTAAAACGTTTGGTCTACGATGCGATAGAAAAAGGCGTCGGGAACTTTACGGGAGGATAAAATGTATCCCTCTGCCCGTCCCGGCACTAAAAACTTATACACGCTTGCGCGCCGCGCCGGCGTGATGTTAAAGCCCGCGCGAGCGAGACTAAAATAGTGCGCAGCCGACAGGTCAGCCACACACACTCAAAAATTCGTCGAGTTATATACGACGCACACCAAACAATCAAAAAAACACACGGAATAATTAGGCACTCAAAATAATTACTATTCCAACACCCCACGACTCAAACAAATCACACACACTACAATCACGCAAAACGTATACGCAACGTCGCACAATCACCCAATCGTAGCGACAACGTTTCATGCACGTGTATCCCCTCTCCCCCGTGGAAAATTTCCAGCACACGGCCGGAACTATCCCCACGCGAAAAACGGAAAATGACGTGCGAGAACTGGCCGAAAACTGTCCTAAATCTGGCTACCGAGAGTAACCTGACTCTGGACAGAAACACCACGCACTACAAAAAACTATACAGATATGCATAAACTCGAACTAAACTCGGTAAAGCTGCTGGGGCGACCCTACCAAACAAAAAAACTTGCTGTGATTAGAACGAAAACGTGGTTCGATCAGCTGGCCGCTGCGAACACTTTCCTCCCACGCATCAGGGAACGCATTAAATGCGCAACGGGAGTCCTAGCTCACAACGAACCAGCCAAATCTACCCACAAATCAAACGATTAAATCCCTGCAAATGCAGCGAACAGTTAAACTGCTCGCAGCGCCAATGAAGCAGGTCTTCTATTTGATGCCATGAAACGCTTAAGCAGACCAAGAGACCAAGTACAGAAAGTACAAAAGAGGTTTCCTTACCCTGTTTCTGTGTCAATGTCTGGTTGTCAGTCTCATCTGCAAACGGTCTGACTTCTGTGGTCCGGGGTATGGCTATCCAGCCCTGCCGCCCTCTATCGGTGGAGCTTGTGGGGGGGGGGGGGGGGGGGGGTTGGGGTCACTTACTACTACAACGTCCAAACCAAACCGATCTAATCATACTACCCTAGTTACTAGGCTACTGCCACCCCCCTTCCCCCCCCCCCCCCCCCCCCGCAGTATATCAACCTTACTTGCTATATATGAGTTTCGCAGAAGTATGGAACATCTACCCAGTCTGCTTGCCGTTGGACACTTATTCCCAGACACACAGCATGTGCCCACACCTCGCACTCCGTGACCCCACACCCGACCCAGTTCCCACTTGCACCATTTTCCTTGATAAAGTCTTTGTCGCTTTTTTTGTCGGCCTGTGCCGCCGGGTCGGTGTTCTTACAGAAGAACATGAGGGAGACGAATGGGGCTTGGTTAAGGGAGAAGAGGGTTGAGAAGGGGTTTGAGAAGGGGGATGAGAAGGGGGAGGAGGGGTCTTTGGTCCAGTCTGTTGCAACGTTTGAGTCCCAACCGTGCGAGACTTGATGTTGGTGGTTATCCTGCCACTTTCCGCCCGTATTTCATACTTTATTTTGCACCCCGTTTGTGTCTCAATCTCTCCGATCTGTGTGGTAAGGAAAGAATGACAATACAATAAAATTACTTCTATGAATGGGTGTATGCATTATACAGTATAGACTCCATTGTTTGCAAAATCATTATCAAAGTATAGACTAGAGCTTGATATTGATCCAGGGTAGGGCCTCTAGCTAAGGGTATATTCTGAATTCCACCTTTTTTTCTAAAAAAAGAAAATGAAAGTTTGGGTTTACATAATCCACTTTAGATACAATTACATATAGAATAGGTCTAGTTAACATTAAAAAAATCATCATTTTACTATAATATTGATCCTATTTTTCTCTAAATTGTAGATGTAATGTCAACCTTTGATTAGTTTTAGTTGCAAAGTTATTCCATAATCCATATTTTTGTCTCGCCCACCGGAGGTGAAGGCGAGACTAAGGGATCCAAATGGCGTCCGTCCGTCCGTCGTCCGTCACAAATGTTAAAGTTTACCTGCAAGACTCTCTTATGATCCATAACTTGGCAAATGTTACAGCAATGGCAGCCACACTTGGTTGATAGAAGCACTAGGGGTATCTTTATGTTATGGTGTTGTCAGAGGTCATGTGATGATGTCAAAGGTCATTTGAGGTCATATATTAAAGAGTATGTGCAAGACTCTCTTTTTTGTCTCGCCCACCGGAGGTGAAGGCGAGACTAAGGGATCCAAATGGCGTCCGTCCGTCGTCCGTCCGTCGTCCGTCACAAATGTTAAAGTTTACCTGCAAGACTCTCTTTTGACAAATAACTTCACATAGGTTGCTTGGATTACAACCTAACTTGGGTCATAGATGCACTGGGGGTACCTTCATGTTATGGTGTTGTTGGAGGTCACAGGATAAGGTCAAAGGTCATTTGAGGTCATACGTTAAAGTTTACCTGCAAGACTCTCTTTTGACAAATAACTTCACATGGGTTGCTTGGATTACAACCTAACTTGGGTCATAGATGCACTGGGGGTACCTTCATGTTATGGTACCGTTGGAGGTCACAGGATAAGGTCAAAGGTCATTTGAGGTCATACGTTAAAGTTTACCTGCAAGACTCTCTTTTGACAAATAACTTCACATGGGTTGCTTGGATTACAACCTAACTTGGGTCATAGATGCACTGGGGGTACCTTCATGTTATGGTACCGTTGGAGGTCACAGGATAAGGTTAAAGGTCATTTGAGGTCATACGTTAAAGTTTACCTGCAAGACTCTCTTTTGACAAATAACTTCACATGGGTTGCTTGGATTATAACCTAACTTGGGTCATAGATGCACTGGGGGTACCTTCATGTTATGGTACCGTTGGAGGTCACAGGATAAGGTCAAAGGTCTTTTGAGGTCATACGTTAAAGTTTACCTGCAAGACTCTCTTTTGACAAATAACTTCACATGGGTTGCTTGGATTACAACCTAACTTGGGTCATAGATGCGCTGGGGGTACCTTCATGTTATGGTGCTGTTGGAGGTCACAGGATAAGGTCAAAGGTCATTTGAGGTCATATGTTAAAGTTTACCTGCAAGACTCTCTTTTGACAAATAACTTCACATAGGTTGCTTGGATTACAACCTAACTTGGGTCATAGATGCACTGGGGGTACCTTCATGTTATGGTACCGTTGGAGGTCACAGGATAAGGTCAAAGGTCATTTGAGGTCATACGTTAAAGTTTACTTGCAAGACTCTCTTATCACACATCACACATTGCTACAATGGCAATCAAACTTGGATGATGGATGCACTGGGGGTACCTGCATGTTATTGTGCTGTAAGAGGTCACATGATAAGGTCAAAGGTCATTTGAGGTCATACATTAAAGTTTACTTGCAAGACTCTTTGTGCAGGCTTCCTAACTTGTGCACAGAAGACAAAGTTTACTTCGCTTCTATTGTGCAACTGATTATCATCCTGTTTCGTCTTTGTCTAATCTAATAGAACTTGGTGGAGGCTTTTTATTCCATCTCAAAGAAGGGGGAAGGTGGGGGAGGGGGAGTAGATAGAGGAAGTAGCATTGCGTTAAATAGCCCTTCTCATTTATGGAATGTTACATTCTATGGCAGATATTTTACTATCAGCCAGGGATACAATTCTTTTGCGTAGCAACGGAGATCGCGATATTTCTGGTTATTTTCGCAAGTGGGCGAGACACAATATTGCTAATGCCTTGTCTATGTTAAAGTTTACCTGCAAGACTCTTTTTTGACAATTAACTTCACATAGGTTGCTTGGATTACAACCTAACTTGGGTCATAGATGCACTGGGGGTACCTTCATGTTATGGTACCGTTGGAGGTCACAGGATAAGGTCAAAGGTCATTTGAGGTCATACGTTAAAGTTTACCTGCGAGACTCTCTTTTGACAAATAACTTCACAAGGGTTGCTTGGATTACAACCTAACTTGGGTCAAAGATGCACTGGGGGTACCTTCATGTTATGGTGTTGTTGGAGGTCACAGGATAAGGTCAAAGGTCAATTGAGGTCATACGTTAAAGTTTACCTGCAAGACTCTCTTTTGACAAATAACTTCACATGGGTTGCTTGGATTACAACCTAACTTGGGTCATAGATGCACTGGGGGTACCTTCATGTTATGGTGCCGTTGGAGGTCACAGGATAAGGTCAAAGGTCATTTGAGGTCATACGTTAAAGTTTACCTGCAAGACTCTCTTTTGACAAATAACTTCACATAGGTTGCTTGGATTACAACCTAACTTGGGTCATAGATGCACTGGGGGTACCTTCATGTTATGGTACCGTTGGAGGTCACAGGATAAGGTCAACAGTCATTTGAGGTCATACGTTAAAGTTTACTTGCAAGACTCTCTTATCACACATAACTCATCACATGTTGCTACAATGGCAATCAAACTTGGATGATGGATGCACTGGGGGCACCTGCATGTTTTTGCGTAGCAACGGAGATCGCGATATTTCTGGTTATTTTCGCAAGTGGGCGAGACACAATATTGCTAATGCCTTGTCTACTATAGGGCATCTGATTCCTTTTGAAGACTCATCGAATCGGCATTCACATTGGTTGCGTAAGACAATAACGTTTTTTCTACTGAGTACATGTATATGCCCCTCTTCTCCTTGTAATAGCAAGAACATTTGTGACTGGAATGTACGGAAATAGGTACATATATTCATCAATACAGACATTAACATTTCAAGGCATTAAAGCCAAAGTAGTCGTTTGGGAATGCTTTCCCCCACGCCTTGGTCTCAGAAGGGCTCAAAGTGCATGAGTAGATATGAATCCTCTGATGCCGATTTACCCTTCGGACAGTTGCCTCCCTACAGATGCGAGAGGGTTTTGTCTGAATCCGGGGCTCCCTTCTCGCCCCTGATATGGAGCACCAAGACCTTGCCGGTCACGCCAACCTTCTAAAGGATGGTCTTGTAGACGGTCAGCTGATTCAGCCAGGTCTTTGGGGAAACGGAGTAATCGAGCCCCAATTCCCCAACAGCGCAAGTCCTGGCGTCGTAGGCAAGCTTGCCCAGGGACGTTCAGACACATATCATCGCAGGCAGGAGCATGCTTTGGGTGCACTCCCATGGACACATTCCTCCTCCAATCGTCAGGGAACCTGATGTCCCGGTGGCCTTTGGGGTCGCAGTAATTGACTACGCCCCCGCACAGCTTTACCGGTACCCACGGCTCCCTGCCGGTCCAGGCCTCCACACACCTAAGCCCCGCCTTTCCTATTTTTGCCTCTAGCCGACCAAACAAAAAACTTGCTGTGATTAGAACGAAAACGTGGTTCGATTAGCTGGCCGCTGCGAACACTTTACTCCCACCCATCGGGGAACGCATTCAATGCGCAACGGGAGGCCTAGCTCACAACGAACGAGCCACTCTACCCACAAATCAAACGATTAAATCCCTGCAAATGCAGCGAACAGTTAAACCAAAGACGTTATAGCGCCGCTAGCGGCGCAAGACGGATTACTCGCGCGTATTTACACATAAAATTGTGTAGTACGCCATGGGGCGAAACCGCCGCCATTTGAGGAGGCAGAGCCGCGCGCGCTGACTGCGTATGCATGCACTGCGCGTATTATGGGAGTGTGTTAGAATGTGGTAGGGGCTCCCCCCGGGGCTCCCCCCGGGGCTCCCCTTTCCTTTTTTTTTGGGGGGGGGGTGTATGGGGGCATTGGGGAAATTAAAAACAAACAAATCATCATTTTGTAAAGGAGAATTATGTTTGAAACATTCCTGGCGTTAATAAAATACCGATATTTTCAGGTCAATCATGCCTAGGCAAAATTAAAGCTTCAACAAAGGGATGGAGGAAGGGGCGTAACCCGTTTTGGTTTTGATGTTTGTTTTTGCCGTGTATTCCTACTATGGCATTGGAATTTCACGTATACATCCGCACGTAGTCGTAGATGTACTGTATATTTTGATCTATTTTTCCTTGTTTTATTTCGGCAAATGGGCAATACTTGACTTGATAACCGCCATTCGAAATGACAATACAGGCATTACTATCTATATTACTGGGATTACTATCATATCTGTTTGTATTGTAGTAACGTCCATCTTTGTGTTCGTAGTTGTTGTTATTTTGTTACCACTATTAATGTGAACAAAATGTCAAATTTATTTTGATGAAGTTCAATAAAACATACATTTCATACATGTTTCATGCCATAGGGTCTACTTCGGCTTGGGGCTATTCTGTTGGATTGATGAAATGTAAAATTTCATAAAACGATATAAAGAATAGGTCCTACATTATCTCTCTTAAAATGAATGAAAATGTCCTCTCTTAAGCAGAGCGGATCTAGAGGGGGGGGGGGGGGGGGGGGGGGGGGGGGTTGCAACCCCCCCCCCCCAAAAAAAAAAAAAAAAAAATCCGGGGACCATTTTTTTAAATCTTATCTTTTTTTTTAAACTTGTAATTTTATTTTATTCTATTTCTATGTATTTATTTCATTTGTTATTATTATTATTATTATTATTATTATTATTATTATTATTATTATTATTATTATTATTTCTTTTTGGGGGGGGGGGGTTGGGCGAACAAATGTCACGACCTCTATACCAAAAATAGTGGTGTTTTAGATGCAAGAAAACGCCATTTTCACACACAGATTTTCAAAAATTTTCCCTATTGTGGGAGGGGGGACACCCCCCTCCCACACCCTCCCCCCTCGCTCGCTCCGCTTGCTTGGACTCGGTCGCTACGCTCCCTCGCATACCACCCCAACCCCCCCCCTTTATAAAAAGCTGGATCCGCCCCTGTTAAGAGGTGAATTTGGAGGCAGACTGAATTCGGAGTGAACATGTTTGTTTTTCACTCCTTTTGGAGTCACTCAGGATCCTTGATTCCAGAGGTCACTCCAAAATGAGTAAAAAACACAAGTCAAAAATCACTCTAAATGCACTCCTTTCTTTAAGTTATATATTGATTTGCTATTTTCACTCATTTGTTTGATTTTTTTTTAGAGACTTAAAAAAATATGATGGGTGAATCCAGGAATATTTCTAAAAATGTATGCTACCATGTATAAACTGATTCCCCCCTCTCATTTTTCCCCCTTATGCTCTCACACATCCAGGTCCATACTTATTTACACTTGCAATTTTTAATTTTTTTTTTTTAGATTTAAGTGTCATTGTTATTTTGATATGTTAGAAAATATATGCCCAATTTCAACATTTTTCATCTACTCCCATGTCCCTCCTCCACACCAACAGTCATCTTTACACTTGCCAATACACATATATATCATCACTCCGACATAAAGACATGCAACAACACAAAAAATAAAAGAAAGTACATGTATATTCTCAAACTCACAGCAGTTTTAATGTTATCTGTGTATTCATGCTTCACGTTACAGCATAAGTATAAGAGAACAAGTAATTTTCCATAATAAGTCAAATAGTTTGCTTTCCTATGTCAGTAAAACCTCGTTGTTGCAAGTTCCAGGCTGAACAGCTAAATTTTACTTGTGACTGTATACGCTACTCTTTCTTACAGAAGACTGGAGTCTGAAGAATAAATCAACAAAACAAAACAGATCACGTTTGTGACAACAAGATTCTTTAACACACCTAAAATTAAACCATTGAAAAACATATCCACCAAACAACATGCTCAAAGCTTTCCAGTATAACCCCACCTCAACTATGCTAATAAAAAATAATGCTCACAGCATACAAGGAATATCCTTACTGCCAATACAAATCTAATCTCGTCCAGGGACTTTGCCACTAATCAACAACAAATTTATATATATTTGTACATACAAAGTATGTATAAGGAAACATATTTTTCTAGTGTGCAAAATATTTGGTGCACCCTTACATAGTATTGCTTTTGCAAATTGCAAGAACTATTTACATTTCTGAAAGACATAATGTACACACAAAAAAGAGATTCTCATCAGTTAGAAATTATTACTTCAACAAAATGAATATAGAAAAAGTCAAAAGCCACTTGCCATTATGCCATATCGCTTAGCCACCCATGACCTAAACTAACTTTGACCCTGATCTTTAACCTTGAAACGTGCACCAGCACTTTATAATATTGATCATTACAATTCGGTATATCCATAACAAATATCGAACCTGTTTTACTAAACCCTAATTGATTAGGAGAGGGAGTAAGAATTTCAATTAGACACCACCCCCCTTAAAAAAAATCACTTGTGATTGGGTTAAATCAAATTAGATCATTGACAAGACATATACTGATTTCAAAAGTAAGCAAAATGGAGAGATGAACACACATATATCAGGCCCTCCTTGCAAATGATCTGAAAAAGGGAGCCTGGTATCTACTGTTATTACAAACCAGGGATAGAGCTGTATACTCTCCATATTTGACAGCCATCATTAATGGACAAAGTAAAATAGCTGATTGTAATTATTCACTCGTGTATTTCTTCTGGGTGAGGCATATGAACTCCTTAACATCATACAATTTATTTTAATTCTAATCAGCCCTTAACACAGATTCTAAAAAATGCTTGAAAGATTTACAAGCTGACCATTATAATTCTACAAAATGTGGTAGAATTTACACTTTACTCTAACTGTACAACTTCCAGCAAAAAGCAAAGCTGGTCTAATGTGGTACTATTTACATATACAGCTTACTTTAACTGTACAAACTTTCAGCAAAAAGCAAAGCTGGTCAAATGTAGTACTATTTACAGTTTACTGTACAAAATTCCCGAAAAAAAGCAAAGCTGCATGTGGTGCTATTTACATGTACATTTTACTTTAACTGTACAAACTTTCAGCAAAAAGCAAAGCTGGTCAAATCATCACTCAAATGTAGTACTATTTACAGTTTACTGTACAAACTTCCAGAAAAAAGCAAAGCTGCATGTGGTACTATTTACATGTACATTTTACTGTAAATGTACAAACTTTCAGTAAAAGGAAAAACTGTTCCAATTACTCCTGTGGAACTATTTACAATTTATGTTTTATACAACAATTATGTCGTGGATAAAGGAACAATCTAAACAAATACAGCTGTTCATTCTCTGTATAATGTATATGGGTAACCTTGCTTACATGAACTACGATCATGACTACAAGTGAAGAGGTCCAAAAGGTTAAAAAAAAACAGCATTCAGTATTTCAGTTCTACGAATTGTGTTCAATGCAGCGATGTGATATGATGGTATTTACTCTGACAAAGTACTAATGTCATAATGTAAAACCACACTCAAAAGAAATCTAGATTTATGCATTGATTTTATAATTGAATGTCCACTTTTTGGATTAAAACTAATTGACTGTTGCCACAGTTTTTTTCTTGCTTAGAAAATCATCTTTTGTTACTGCCTACACGTATATATTGGAACTTACAATCAAAAGATAAACAAGTGTAAAAAAAAAAAAAAGTCATGTTACAAGGAAAATGGATATACACATATCAGACATTGCTTCAACTTGCATCATTCCTGTGATGCATTTTAAAGTGTTAAAAAGTGGTGATTATTTCACTGCTTACAGTTACTAATAGTAATAAAATTCTTTTTTGAATGCAGTTACTATGCGTATATATTATACTGTGCTGCAAGAGCTCCTAAATGTTATATTACTACACAATTTTAGCAGACATAAGATAAAATAAACTAGTCTTCAAAACAAATGAGTTTTCTCTTTTAATTTACTGCATAATTAATGTAGGGGCTGCACAAAAAAGATCGGTCATGTATACCGGTGTAGCGCCACTTTTATTTTAAGCTTGCAATGTTAACATTATTGGTTTAACGTATCAGGGAGTATGACCATGAGTTTGAGATTTAAAATTCAATAACTCAGTATTGACAGTAATGTAACTGTGAGCCACATCATGATTATATGGTGTATGGGCAACCACTGTAATTTCTTCAAAAACAGGTGAGAAATGTGAAAATCTTGGTAGATTGCAAATCTACCTTGCATAGTATGTATTTGAACCTTCACTATCTGTGAATCTGGTAATCCATAGAACATACCAATAGTGTAATCTAATTTACTGGTACATGTAAGGCATTCCTTGATGACAGTATCCATGCTATCTTGATTGATTGAAGTATTTACAAATGCATCTCAGACTTATCAATCACTTGATATGCTAATTTACAAAACCTTTACCACTGATCCAAAAGTATTCAGGATATGTCAAAATTATTCCCTTTTTCTAAAATCAAGTTTAATCAATATCGATTCAATAAAATCATACCATGAAAGGATTATTTGGGCGGCAGAAACATTTGAACCTGTTACATCCTGTAGGTATATAATGTAGCACAAAAAACAGTAACTGAAACACCAATTGACTCATTCATGTAATGTCCGAGCACACTTCAATGCCATCATTGCTTTACTTGTGACTTACCTTTTGAACTTTTCGACATTTCCTCTTTACGGTCAAACCATGCAGATCTCTGTTCTTGAATTTCAGCCCATAGTGTATGCGAACACTCACAAAGATTGACACAATTTGAGCTTTGATTCTATCACTGCACAAGTTCAGATCCTTGTATTCCTGAGTGTTTTGAATTGCTCGTTTCAGAAGATAGGAGATGTTTGCTCTGGTCATTTTGACACCATCGAACTCAGCACGAAAGACTCTCTCACACACCTCGCAGAATGCCAAGAAATATTCTGCAGGCACCATCAATCCACCGAAGTCTGATGTAGATGTGTCATAGGCTTTATGGTGAATGAACAAGAGGGCAGGATCATCTAATCTAGCGTCAGACTGTATGAGCACATCTCTGCATGTTTGACACTTTGAATTCATTTCATGTCCATTGAGAACTCTGCGACAGATGTAGCCTGCGATGTATGCCAGTGTATTCTGCTGAGGAAGATCCAATGTAGTGTAGGTATTGAATGCGCCATTACATGGCTTTGAGGTCTTGGCATGATGGGAGACTGGCACAGGTGATTTCCTTCTTCTTTTATTCATCAAAGCTTGCAGTGTCACCATGAATTGATCTGTATCTGGAGAACAATTGGCATTCACAGCTGGCTTTAACAGCTGGGCTACCATGACCATACGAAGTCCACACCGAAACTCTTTGGCCGATGGATTGTCTCGAAATCCACCTTTTCGACGAATGGTGGAGAACAGATTTTCCACAATGTCCTGATTAAGACGAGAAGTAAATAGGAAACGAAGCCTTGCATTTTCCTTCAAATCTCGCCACAGCTGGGACACACATGAAATGGCTAATTTCCATCCTTTGACAAACAACACATTTCTGGATCCCAGCACTTTCAAGCTTTGGAGTACAGGTAGGCAAGTCTGGAAGAATGATTCATGTGCAGAATTGTGCGAGATTGGTCTCTTCAGTTTCTTGGGATCCTTCATAAATCTACTGTTGAATGAGTCAAACAGGTTATCAATCATATCGATGAATTCAGCTGTGTGGATGGCCTCACCCGGCAACCTTCCAAGCGCTGAGTAGGTGTATATCCCTGCTGCTACTGTATGACTCAGTACCTGTGCAGCTTTGTTAACTCTCATCTTGGAGAAACTATTCAGCATGAAATGGCCTTTAGTTAGCTTAGGAGCTTTTCTGATGGGCAATTGTGCATCATGTTCATAGAAGTTGCGAATATACACCCATCGGATATGTTTCTTGCCACCATCTTCCTTCTCCACTTGAAAGACATATCTCTCCAGATTTGACCTAGTGTTTTTCAATAGATGTGGGGGGTCATGCATACAATATATTTTACTTCCCTCATGATTGAAATAAGGATCACTCTCCGTCACACCAAGCTTGCTGTACAGTTTGACATTACTCGAGCCTTGATCACAGACCACCACCTTTGGCTGCAGCCCAATATCCTTCAACCTTTGGATGCATTCTTTCAGCAATGGCTCCAGTTTATTAGCGTTTGCTGCATCTTTAGACAGAAAGTAACCTACAGGCTGTTTCCACTTGCCCAGCAATCCTCGAACCATAAAGACTAGAGCATGGTTGGCAGCATTCTTTGTCTTCCCCAAGGATCCGTAATCCTCAAACCCCTCTATGCAATCCTCACTGATGTTATACGAAAGAGACGTGCGTAAACTCATTTCATCAAAAGACACTACACAGATTTTGTCTCTTTCTGTCATTCTGCTAACTCTATCTCGCAGGAGATCAAAGATTTGTGCAGAATAACCAGGCTTCACCTCTATGTTACCTAACCATCTACGAAGGGATGCAATGGATGGCAGTGTGAAAATGCGTTGACAGAATTGATATGCTCGCGGACTTTGGTGATACAACGACAATGCGATGACCTTATCGGAATAAGTCCAGCGTCTCCCTCTTGCTCGCCTACGTATTGATGTATTTCGCAATTGCGATGCAAAAAATGAAAGAGCTGGTTCTTTTAGATATTGGCCTACATTTTTTATCAAATCATTTATAGTGTTGCTCTCTTTCGCTAAGCTCTCCATTGATTGTTTCAAAGTCTGAACTTTTTTCTTCAGGCGGAAGGTGCGTTGTCGTTCTTTCTTCAGTGTTCTGTTGTTGTCTCCATGTTGATCTGTGACTTGATCTGCTGTAGAGTGAGTTGAGGTGTCTGATTTGCTCTCTGGCCATTGACTGGTGGGAAGGCAATACGGGTGATCATCCTGCACTGCATTGGTGTTCTTCATGACTGGAGCAGTGAAGTAACAAAAAACAAGAAAATAAATACAGTAAAACATGTTGCGATGATATTTACATAACATTTAGTTAAAGTAATAATTTGATATACTGTATAATGCAATATCTTTCTTGTATACAATGGGCAAGGTAATAATAAACTTACTTAACCTGTTGGAGACGATTTTATTTCACTATAACACATATTTTCCCTAGACCCCAACACGAGTTAACTCGTACTTAATCTCCAACGGGTTAATAAATCAATTGCAATTAAGATTAATTTGGGAATTTGCATGTTGTTTACATATCATAATAAACACATTCTCAGTCCATTCATGAGGTGGGGGCGGGGGTAAGTGTGTGGAAGAGAGTGCACATCAAAAACATTTCTGTGCCACATTTCAGCGAACAAATCAATCAAACAAGCATAAATCATAAATTGACAATGATTCCAAAATAACAACAAATAAAAGGACAAGTGAACTTAAAATGACAGTGTTTCCATATCACCTACAAAAGTCTTTATAAATACTTTTGTATAAATATTTGATAAAACAATCATCAGAACATGTTATGGTGTAAGAAAATGAATTAGCATTTGTTACTGCACATTCATTGTTTTCACAGGTCTTTTAATGGACAAATGACACAAAAAACTCTTGAAGAAGCCTATAACTTACACTTTCGAAAAACAGAATTCATTTAAACTTTACCCAGACTCCAGTTATTATACAAACCAATCTCCAGCCAAGTGCCCGGATTCCTGTCTACTGATTTTGAGTGGTGCCGCAGATTCACCATCGTCATGAAATTGACAGCACATGATTCTACATACATGCTGCCAAGATCATGAAAGTGGTGACTGAATAGTTGAATTACCAAGATTTTCTTCTTGAGTAGTGGAAATAACTTGTTTGAAAAATTTAATAGTTTTTTCCCCAAAGGTGAAGCAGGTCATCCAACTGTAGATATTTCTGAAATTGACATGAACTGACGTGAAAACACAACAAAGAAAATATTATCACATAAACAAGAATGAATGTAACACTCATATAAAGTACAAAAGTAAATGAAATCAATACAAAAAAAAATCATCAAATGGAAAAGTCAAATAAAGCCTTTACTTCTAACACTGCAAGAATATTTTGATTTTCTCAGGCTTTGCTTCAAAGCCCAAGTATAGTTTTCATTAATAGTAAAATAATGAAATTCTTTACAATTATGTCTTTCAGATACACCTTAGTGTATATGATCTATCAATCCCCTGGAAAGTGCTCTCTCTTAATTCTTAAACTCTCCCATTACGTTATTCAGTAGATTTTTTTTTTTACTTTAATGGGAAAATCTATTGTTAGCATTTTTTATAAAATGAGAGACTTAGGAATATCAAACAATCAAAGCTTTATCAACATATATTTATATTATAACCATCAAATCAGGCTAGAATCTAATCACACTTTTGTAACTTCTTCACTTAGTAGATAAAAAAAGCATAGACAAAGTAAACTTGTCTTAGGACTACTACATTTAGGGTAAGTGAATTCACATTTACTACACTGCATATACCTTTCTCACTTACCTCTTTGCTTCTTTGCATGATTTGATGCAGATGGGGGGATTTCTCTCTTCCTTTTGAGTGACCTGCGTGGAGTAATACTCTTTGGAGGATTGGGCACTTGAAAGAGCGTTGGGATGGCATTCCATTTCAGCCGATTCTTGGTCTGCTTATTGGTGAATTGATCCAACTGAAAGTGTTCAGCACACAGTCGGCAGTTGGTCGAAATGTACAATACAGTACGATGAAGGAGATCTTCTAATAAATACTATTTAGAAAATAGCAAAACTTTCGGTAACACCATGTGGTTGTATTCTTTCGGATAATTGGCCCACTTATGGGGTGAAGAAAGGAAAGGAAAGTGAAAAGTGGAAAGGAGAGGTGAATTTTTATATTTTATAACACTTACACAAGACTATTTTTGGCTTTAGTTTTCGGTGTTTTAAACCGAAAATGAATGGGATGGAATGGAGGTAGAAGAAGAGGGTGGGTGTTGATGAAAGTTGTGAACTAGTCACAAAGTAGTGATAGAGAGAAAAGAAAAGAAAAGAAAAAGAGAAAAGTGTAGAAAAGTTATAGTCAGTTCTTCAACTAACTATAGATTTCTTTCAAAATCTGAAAGAGGGAGTATCAGTCTCGACGTTTCGGGCAGTGTGCTCTGTCCGTCATCCGGAGAATAACTCGAAGAAACTAACGATCCCTTCGGATCCCTTCGGATCACATAAATACCCGGCGCGCTCGTTAGTTTCTTCGAGTTATTCTCCGGATGACGGACAGAGCACACTGCCCGAAACGTCGAGACTGATACTCCCTCTTTCAGATTTTGAAAGAAATCTATAGTTAGTTGAAGAACTGACTATAACTTTTCTACACTTTTCTCTTTTTCTTTTCTTTTCTTTTCTCTCTATCACTACTTTGTGACTAGTTCACAACTTTCATCAACACCCACCCTCTTCTTCTACCTCCATTCCATCCCATTCATTTTCGGTTTAAAACACCGAAAACTAAAGCCAAAAATAGTCTTGTGTAAGTGTTATAAAATATAAAAATTCACCTCTCCTTTCCACTTTTCACTTTCCTTTCCTTTCTTCACCCCATAAGTGGGCCAATTATCCGAAAGAATACAACCACATGGTGTTACCGAAAGTTTTGCTATTTTCTAAATAGTATTTATTAGTACACTCTCACCATGGAAACATTCAAAGAACATTTAATGAAGGAGATCTTGTCGGCGCGTATTCTGGACCCACTGCTGACATCTGAAATCAAGAGTTTCAAAACAAGATGAAATTATAATGCTTTTTACTCTGTAGCAAGTTTATATTTCTGCAGATACTGAGTACATCTGGCAATGCACATTCTTCAAATAAGATCAATAAAACATTACCTACAGTGACAAGTATTTAATTTACTCCCTCAATCCTTTAGGCAATTTTGTTTACTATCTTGCTGTGTGATAAAAGCAGAATAGAAACCAGGAAAAAAGGAGAATGGTGTATATGCTTCCAAAAATGTAAAATTAAACTGCTCAGAAACATATGTATGTAAGAGTAATATATTGTAAATTTTAGACCTCCAAAACTTGAGCAATTTTTATTGTTTGTAAACCTCTTAACTTTAACTTCTTTTTTGCTTCTGTTCATGTGCATATAAATATTTTTTTTCACTAAATAATTCACCACTTCAAAATGGCAAAGTATGCCCGATGCAAGTTTTTAACTACAGACCTGTAGAGCAATAAAAAACGTACCTACTCAATGAAAAAGGTTCATTTATAATTGCATTCCTTTTTCATCCAGTTCAAAAGTGTTAACCCTATCTCGGAAGGGGTATTTTGGGAGATCATATTGCCGGGTGGACGGAGCAGATCTAAGCCGTCGACTGCGCGATTTGCAATAAAAATTGTCATGCATATCTTCGGAACCGCATACCCAGGTGTCACACATTTGGTCTTAAAAGATGGGGGAGACTCGGGGGGGAAAAAAGTCATGAAACATTGCGACGTATTGTGCAAAACGTTGAAGGGGGGGGGGGGCTCCCAGGCCCCCTCCACTCAGCCTAGATAGAGTTATTGATTTCCCACCCAACTTACATTGTCAGGTAATGAAATATTTATCACATACTGGTATCGTTGTTTTTTTTAACAAACCAAAACAATTAATTAATTATAATGAGTCACTAACCTCATAGTGATATTACCAGAGTTTAGAAGAAGCATTTCTTTTTCAGAAGATGAAGGTGGTAATCTACCACAATCTTATGCCATGTACACTAGGTAGAGTACAATTTCAATTCAATTTCAGAAATGTTCCAGGAATGAATAGATCTAGAGTCTAGTTTGATAAACTTAGACTGGGGCACTAAGTATGTGTGAGGAAACATGCATGATGTAAACACATTTCTGACGATACATAACTAAATTCCTCTACAATGTTCTATGATCCACATCTAACTGGGCGATGCGAAGAGAGGAAGCAGGTTTACTGGTTAATTTGTGTTATACTACACAAAGAAACAGTAACGTAATGAAGCGTGAAATTATACTGAAGAACATTTTGTGTATAACATATAACATTAAAGCATAAAGCTTATTATGTTGGACTCGGTATTGCAATATTTGTTTTATTTAATAAAGACGAAGAAACACTTTAGCAATATAAGTCTCTCTGCATCATGTTTACATGCTCTCGTCACTGTATAATGACTGCACGTTACAAAAAATAGTTCTATTCAACTGCATGTAGATTAGTGTTGCACGACTAAGTCGCGAAAAGTCGTAGTCGCGACTGCCTACACGTATAACGAATCGGAGCGCAATAGTCGACTTTTTATCACATGTTAATTTGTATTAAATCTGAGTAAAGATAGAACAAAACTACCAATCATTGTGTCATGGCAAATGATGGCATTGTGTATGTGTACGGCTGCTTGATCTTTTGACTCTTTTCCTTTACTTTTTCATTGTGAATCGGCCCTAATCTATCACAGAACAGAACCAAAATGTACTTGGATCAGCCTATAATCATGCAATGTTATCATACACATGTTGCGTATACGTTGCACTCACATGCTCACTGCGACTCAGACTGCGACACCCATGCACCCCACACCTCCAATCTTGAACACACTAAGATGTTGAACACCGATAGTCGACTAACAGTCGGAGTCGCGACTATTAATTAGTCGACTCTCTAAAATGCTTAAGTCGTGCAACACTAATGTAGATAGTAACAGTTATGGAAAAATATGATTTTGAAATTATACAAAATGTATAAAATCTGCATCAATTCATGAATGAAAAATGTTATTTTTTATTTCAAATTCAAGTGCTCTATTGTTATTCCATTGTTAATGTTCTAATGTTTTTATTGATAAATGTTGTTTCAATTGTTTAAAAAAGACATTTATTAATGACAACCAGTCTCAGCTCTGACCCATGATAAAATGTAATTTTGGGGGTCAAGTGCACCACAATTTCACAAACCCCCATTTACGTCAGTGTTCTGAATGTGCGTCAGGGGGAAAAATACATTATAGAATAAATTACAGAAAAGAAAAAAAATCACCTTCAGTAATACAACATTGCATTTGGAGTGTTTACATTCATTCATTCGTTATAGGCCTACATAATGATTCATTCATTCGTTCATACAAGTTAGATCTATGTTGTGATTTGTGCACTAACATAAATCACTATACGTGGGACTGGCATTACTGGCACGACTGTAGCAGAGTATTCATTGCTCGGGGTCATCTCTGCCCCCTAATCTTACATCTTATAATATAGACACTCTATATATTTCTCACCTTTCCTTGTTCTTGGGGAATCTGAAAAACGATAAATCCGGGCGCTTACACTGTCTGTTGGAGCAATTAATTGCAGAACAATGAGCAGAACTAGTGGAAACTGACGACGAAGCCATGATGATGTCCGTCGTAATTTGTTTACATCCGGGAACTTGCTTCCTCGTATGGCGCCAAGTACCGGCCCATGTCGTACTACAGCTTTTTCGGAGAGTAATCCATCTTGCGGTGCTTCGCACCGCTTTAGGATCTTTGGTATATATACGGCAACGTAGCGCGCATGCACGTGCGTCAAGCAGCGCAGCCCGTAACGTTCGGTCGCAATAGACCGTTTTCGTAATGTATGCAAAATGACGTCATTCATAGTTACTGTTGCTACCTCGGTCAAGCTTACCGCTCCTCGCCGCCTTGTCCGCATATCGTTGCGTGCGAATCTAGCGGGTCTCCCGAGGTTTTCGTTTTATTTTCAGTCTTATTTTACCTGAAGGAGCGTTTTTTTTTTATAAGAGGGAATTCTGTGATATCGTCGACATCGACAGGAACTCTGTCAAGCAGCTCCAGGATTTTTTTTGAAGGATAAGGGTGTTTCTACCACCGGGTATTCGAAGGGTCGGCTTTTTCAGCTAGCGAAAGCAGTAGTGCAGCGTGAACACACTTGCCTCGGACACGGACCTCGCCGGTTCAGCCGTCCCACAGCGTAGAGCTTACGCTACGTGAAAATGCAAATATAATTCTCTAAAAAAATGAATGCAAACGTATTGGAAGGAATAGTTTCACATACTTACATACAACTTACACCGTTCACCCATAATAAGGTATACTGTATTAAGTTGCAGTTACACGATGGGGTATGTCACTATGTGTTCATCATCAAACTGTTACTTGTTCGGCGGCTTTCTGTCGTTTGGGCTGCGGGTCGATGGCTACTAGCTCTCTCTCGGGGAGCTGGCCGCACGGCTTTCGCTGTCTTACTTGTTTCGCGCTGCCAGACTGCGGTGCGGCAGCAGATCGGGTTGGGTGATATATTGTCGCGGCCGGCCATTCCCATAAAAAAATACTTGGAGCAAATGTAGCTGTCTTTCCTGATTTTATCTGTTGTCAAGTCCTTTCTTCCACATGCCTTGATCCAGAGTTGGCACTTTTTGTTTGTTTGTTTGTTTGTTTGTTTCGGGATCGAATGGAAGAAATCTTCCCCTTGTACATTTTAGCCCGTGCATGCTGCAAATACCGAGAGCTCCATATGTGGTAGCAGTGGTTCACCGAGATTATCGCTGATTATTGCCTAACTTTCTTCTAAAAAAATAACTTTCCCCTGAGAAACTGAACTCCTGACAATCTTACTAATTGTTATATGCCAGCTGTGTAAATCTGATACATGTATTGTCCACAACGAGGTCTTAATTAGTGAAAAAAGTGAATCGAGTGCATTGTACCCGCGACCCGGGCGATAGTTCATAAGTCACGGCAGCGTACGCTGCTGCACGGCTCTAGCTCGCCGCAGCAGTATCGGGGCAAGGGCCGAAACGGGCGCTAATGGAGACGTAGAAATCACTTTTTTTGGACGAATTCAACGGCAAAGCAGTTGTCTAGGGCTAGAGCTGGGTCAGAGTTAGATTTAGAATTAGGTTTAGAGTACGGGTTAGGGTCAGGGTTAGATTTAGTGTTCAAATTTATAAAATAAGTGCCAAAGTATGAATACACTTATGAACTAGCGCCGCATTGTGCACTTCGTATGCGTGCGATACGGTACGGTGCAGACGACGGGCAGCGTTTGTTTGTCCGAGGTTGCGGCCGTGTGCAAAATTAAAGGTCTTGTGCATACATTACGAAAACGGTCTATTCAGCTCACGCAAAGGATCATGGGAAGGAAAAGGGGGCGTTACGTTTTGCAGCGATCAGCTGATCAGACAAATATAGGAAAGTGATCAGGGGCCCATTTCATAGAGAATTCAACTTGCTATGATAGCAACTCTGGTGGAACAGCAACTTTTGCTTGCTATCATAGCAACTTTGCATTTCATAAAGCACATTTGCTGGAAAGTCAAGTTGACTTTCCAGCAAATTAATTAAATAGTCATGTACGAGGCTGATTTGGGGAAATTCCCAGCTTTTCCATGAGCGGGTACAGCGTGACCCGATTTAGTTGTGATCGGCCAGCGTCACATTACTCGTAGTTCTCCCCGATCCGAATGAATCAGCTGAGCGAGTGTGAAACACAGATGGCGCGCAAGCTAGAGCTCGGGTCGGAGACCCAACAAATTTTGTCTACAAACAAAACGTGACGTCAGCTGGTGCGCTGACTTGACTTTCCAGCAAATGTGCTTTATGAAATGCAAAGTTGCTATGATAGCAAGCAAAAGTTGCTGTTCCACCAGAGTTGCTATCATAGCAAGTTGAATTCTCTATGAAATGGGCCCCTGGGGGGCATTTCATCAAAGGACTTGTCGGACGTTTTATCCGACAAACTGTTATAAGCTACTGAAATGCTTGCATCTTATTGGCCGAGAGCAAACTTGTCGGATAAAATATCCGACAAGTCCTTTGATGAAATGCCCCCCTGATCACTTTCCTATATTTGTCTGATCAGCTGATCGCTGCAAAACGTAACGCCCCCTTTTCCTTCCCATGATCCTTTGCGTGAGCTGAATTGCGACCGAACGTTACGGGCTGCTTGACGCACGTGCATGCGCGCTACGTTGCCGTATATATACCGATGTTGCATTTGACAGCGTGTACGTAGCGTGTACAGCATTTGACAGCGTGTACATACGGCGTGTACATAATCGGTTGTGATTGAACACGCTCCTAAAATCAACCAGCAACAACAACAACAACGACAGCATCGACCATAACGTCACGTTCTGAGCTGCAGCCCAGCAGTCAGCTACACCAAGGCGCGGCGAAAAGAAATCTTCCGAGCAGTGGCGGATTTGTCAAATTTGAATAATAGAGATTAACGGTAAGCGACATTCTTACTTGCGTTTTTGTAGGTGAATGACAATTCTTAAAAAGAAAACGAGACATACTTGTGGACAAGTATAAGGTGATCTGCATTGGCAAATGCAGAGGTGACTAGCTAGAGGTGACTAGCTGTGACTGATAGAGGACTGACCCGAGTTTGGGTTTCCGTGGGAGTTTTCTCACGGAAATCTCATAATTGCAGATTTTTCTCGATTTCAACTGCTTCATACATCATTTCCATCGGCTATATAAGAAAACCGTGACGAAAAGTCTGAAATTCATCAGTTAGCAGCCTAATTTCTGGCGCTCCTATTTGGCGGGAAATTTCAAATCGCCCGATCAGCAGTCGTCGGACATACGGACACTGACCCCTCAGCTGACCGTCGGGACCGCGTCATCAGCGTGCTTTTGTTTTCGACGACTGTGCAGAGTGCGACGGTAACAAAACCACTTCCGTACCGTCGGGCGTACGAAGTGTCCGTCCTGCGGATAACTCGTTTCGTTTTTCAGGACGGCAACAACACACTGGCCAATTTGATCACGTGTGCATCCAGCCAGCCGGAGTATGGGCAATGGGCATGGCCTGGCGCACCGGTAGCAGAGGAAAGCCTAGGCCGGCCAAACCCGCAGAATAGCACGGTGAACATGGGGCGGAATAACCCACGCAACATGTAAACATCTTTAAAAACTTTTTTTATTAGAAAGACCATAATCAATCTGATTTCATCCAACATGTGCAGTCATTTGTTCTGCCTTACTTTGTAATATCGTCACATATTCAAATAGAAACTTACGGAATGCATAGCTAAGTCTACTCTCGGAAATCTTCGTGCAGCAAACTTAATGTGCGAATTCATTCGTATACAGCAAAATCAGGTTGGGTCGGCCGGCTTGACGTGTATACGTTGTCGTTTTCGGGGCGACGGTAAAACACCCCGAAAACGGTCGCACTCGATGGGACGACGGACAGGACGGGAGATTTGAGCATGCGCAGATAGGTCCATTCTGATTTTTACCGTCGTACTCTGCACCATCGTCGAAAACGAAAGCACGCTATCTTGGTCATCGAACGCAGCGTCATTCACCCAAGTCTTCCACGACCGCATACTGTAGTATATCCTATTCCGTTTGTCAGCTCACACTTAGCTTTGGTATTAGGCCCGGTTCAAAGGTAAGAGTCATCTCGACCCGACCCACCTTTTTCTGCACCATTTCTAACACCTTTATCTAATCATAATCTACCTCCATCTTGTCAGCTTTTCACCCTTTCTCCCTCATTAATGAATTTCTGACTTGAAATCGTTTGATCTTTTTCGTTTGACATGGCTTCGGCCTCCTCAGGCGAGGAGAATTATGAGGAATATGTTTCGGCAATTTACGCGCGCTCGACTCCAATGAAAAAAAAACAAACAGAAAAGGGAGAAGAAGAACGGGAGACGGAAAGTGAAAGTGAAAGTGCCTAGAGGCAGAAAGAAAAGACCAAGAACGAGCACCCTAACAGAATCACCTAAAAAAGAAAATGAGACAGCGAAAGGAAAAGACTCGGTAATCAACAATAAAACACAATTGACGGCCACCATTACGGGCGTGGAAGCCAATATAGCCAAAGCTAACCCCATTAAAATCGCTCAGTCCCTTCACCAAAATATCGGCCATGTTAAAAAAGTCGTACGAAACCAAAAAACAATCCACGTAACCTGTTTTCATACCAAACAATACGCCATGCTTCTATCAATCACACATCTCGCGGGAACTGAAGTTAAGATAAGTGAGTTTAATCCGAACGCAAATCAAAAGAAAGGAGTTATAAAGGTAAGTACGGACATTACCGAACTGGAACTTCTTGAACACCTTAAAAGTGAAAAGGTAAGCCACGTACGACGATTTAAGAGGAGAATAGATGGGGTATTGAAGAATACCCCATTTGTTCTCCTCACTTTTGAGCGCAATACTGTACCTAAAGAAATAACCTTCGCCTACGAGTTATACAAAGTGGAAGATTACGTCCCCCCCGTTCCAAGGTGTTACAAATGCCAAAGGTTTGGACATACACAGGAGCGCTGCTCGAACAATGTGCGTTGTGTGCGCTGCGGGGGCAGCCACTCATTTAATGACTGTCCCAACAAAGATAATCCAACCTGCTGCAGATGCAACCAAAATCATTCTGCTGCGTATAAAGGTTGCTCTGGGTATAAGGACGCCATAAAAATCCAGCAGATTAAACTAAACGAAAAAATCTCTTACGCAGATGCGACAAAAAACTTTCATGCCGCCAAGCGTGAAATGTCATTGAAAGTACCCACAGAGGTAAGTATCCCTCAAGCTCAACCAACAATCGCCCCGCCCCCACTTCCTCAACGCCCTTCCACTTCCAAACGTTCGGTACCACACAACAACGGTGCTACCAATGCTAGTACCCAACCACTCCCTTCTACACAACCCAAACAGATGACAATAGGAACCCAAAACGATGAAGCTGGTACTAGCAATGAAACCTATCAAGTTCCCATCTCTATTAACCCCATCGACTTTTTATCTTTCATTGTACATGTTATTAATAACATGAATCCAAATTCTTCTAACTCTAACAAAATCAATCTTGTCATCGATGCTGCCCAAAAATACTTAAATATACCGGCAGTCTCTCCCGAAGTAGTTCAAACTCGACTTACAGCATGAATAGGGGGCTTTTGTTTACTCGCTCCCTCTGGTTTAAACCCAGACCGTTTTTAGTCTTTTCATTTATCATGATTCATATCTTACAGTGGAATGCTCAGAGCATGAACGCACATGGAATGGAATTCTATTATTCGATGTTACGGAGCAGTGAAACACCATATATTATATGTCTCCAAGAAACATGGTTTCATGATTTCAATACTCTTGATTTTCCGAACTACACTTTATTAACAAAAAACAGAGCAGATAATCACGGAGGGCTAGCTTTTTATATTCATAACTCAATACCTTATGATATCATAGATACTCCTCCAGGAAAAGAATTCCAAAAAGTCAATATATGAGACCCGCTCTGCCAAAACCCGAAACTTCGCGCAATCTACGATCGTGCGTAAATGGCCTGAAAAGGTCAAAAATTGACTTCAGGGACGAAATTGACATTTCGGTATCATATTGTTCAGCATCTTTTCTAGTTTCTGATGATATATGTAGAATTCCAGAAAATTATCGGGAAAATGACAAAATCTGATGATAAAATCAAGGTATCATTCTGAAAATCCAACCAAAATTTCTAGTTCGACAGGAGAAAATTGAGTTTTTATCGCAAAAGTAGCTGTTCTTTCATTCGTGATATCACAACTATTCCTAGTTGATCCCTTACGTGTTAGGTACCAGTGGAAAGCTCCTCATCTGCATATTCCTTATATGGCAATGCCGATCTCGTCGGGAATTTCCATTCATTCATAAATTCGGTTGATTTTACTACACTTCATGCAAATTTCTCTACCTCGAGGTAAACAACGCGAGTTGTCAAGCACGTGACCTGAATCAGCGATTACTATTGGTCTATCGCGCAAATTGCGTCACGAAACTGTTGTTTACAGCACGCCGAGCAGCGAGAGTGCATTGGTATTATACACACTTTCGCTAGCGTGCTACTCTGCGACTGCAATTCTAGCGTGTAGTGCCGGATCGTCGATCGATATTTCGTGTTATTTTCTGAGATTTGTTTGGTTATTTGTGATTGAAGAGTTAAATAAGAATGGATGAACAATCAATGAATGACAGGGGAATGGCTCTCATGCTTAACGAAGCTATAGCATGTGGAATCGATGTGGCAGAGATAGGCGATGTCTTCACTGATTACTTTGCAGTTCTTGCTGCTGAAGCAACTCACGATCGGGATGCTGTTGATCTCGAGTCCGAAAACGGTACGTACCAATTACAATTTAACAGCATTTAAAACTTATTTAAAAACAAGGATTGCCCTTCATAGTGTAAATATGTGCGTACAATCTTTTAAAACAATTATCTGATCGTGATGAAAAGCTTGCCATTTTCAAGAGCTGTACCGTTACATAACTTATGGTACATGTGATTTGCATTGGTGCATTTTCACTGAAAGTCAAACTATACTACAGCCCATGTAAAAACGAATTAGACTACTAACCTGGTTAGTGGTAACTAGTTACTGACAAGACTCCCGAGACTTCTCACTGAATGATAAAATATATAGTCTTTAATCATCAATTGTTAGGTATATAGATCGAGAAATTGTTTGCATCATCCCTTCGACATATTTTTCGTGTGCAGACTTCAAGTTTCAATGTATTGTAATTGTACTTTTGTAGTGTCTATAATGATACAACTTATATAATATAACAAATTTAGTTATGGGCTTGAGTTTATGACGTGTATTTTCTATGTAATGTAAGAGTAAGAGTGATCTGAAGTTGCATTTTAATTTCTGATTCTTGCGTACTATAGAAAGTAGTTCTGATGACAGCGGGTCAGATGATGACGATGCTGGAATTCCACATGGTACAGCTGATGGAGCCAGGGGAGGCCAACCTGGAACATCAAGTGAGGGAGCAGAGTATCAATTCACCGAGGAGCCCATGCAGATGTCAGACTCAGATGATGAAGTAAGTCTGGCAGCTGCTATCATCGATGACACCAAAGCCGAGTTTGTCAACGCTGCTAATTCATGGGAGGAACAAGTGGACGTAGAGAGAGCGGGACCTGAACCGAAGAAAAACAAGTGCGACTGCAAGATGTATGATGGTCGGCGGTGTGTCGAGCAATTTAGTGAGGGAGAGTTGGATGCCATCAGGTATGCCTGCTGCCAAGTCTTTACTTGCCACAAATCCACAAGATATTATATTTTTTCTAATTGTTTTATACAAGCTTATCTATTCATCATGATCAGCAAAATGTATTTTTTTTTAATAATTGTTTTACTGGCCTGTTTTATTTTTTTGTTGGCTGATACATAAAAGGAAGGTGAAGGATTTTTTTTTTTAACAATTGCAAGTGCATCTCTAATAAGTATTTGGATTTATATGAACTTGTATTAGGAATAAATTACTTTTTAATGTACTTTGAAACTCTTTCTCATTTATTACATTTCAAGGAATTAAAACTTCTGTTAACTTGCAAAGTGCCTCATTTATGTATGACAAACGATCTTTATATTACATGTTTTTATTAATCCACTTCATATCCCTATTTTTTATTTGCTCTGGAGACTTGACGTGCAGGAAATGACGGAGTATGAGAAAGATCTCCTCCTACTCGGCATGATTGCGGCTTCCTTGAACAACTCCGAAATGACTGGCAGAAAGAAGAGCAAGGAGAAGAAAGCAAGGAAGCAGACGAGGATGACATCCTACCAGTACGGGCACAAGAGAGTCTGCAGGAATACTTTCTTCTACTTGATGGACATCGGGAACCACAAGTTCAATGCCCTGACGACGTGGTTCTGTGAAAATGGACTTATTCCTCGTAGGAAGAAATCAGGTACGAGGGGAAAATATGTGGGAAATAACTTTTATAAAATGATTTATTTTTTGCTGCAGATGCTTTCTTGGACTGCAGATTGCAATTTGTTTATTTGTATCTCATTTAATATATTTTTTCTTAATTTCTTAAAATTGAGTCTTTTTTTTATTTGACACAATTTATTGCAGGTGGGAGACGAACGAAGACGGCTTTGTCCTTTGAACAGGTGAAAGAAGTGGTGAGGTTCATCCTGAACTACGCAGCGGAGAACTGCATCCTCCTCCCAGGCAGAATTCCTGGAGTGAAGTCGCCAGACGTCAAGCTTCTTCCATCATGTGACACAAAGGCAGGGGTAGGTTGTTGTTTTTTCTTTTAGTTGAAAAAATGTACATAAAACTTGATACTTGCCTTAACTGTCATTCTTTCTTGTTTGTTTGTCCTCAACAAACTTATTTACAATGAAGGTTATTCTAAAATGTGAAATTAAAATCAACTGAGGCAATCCTAAGTTCTGTACCTTGAATTTTATCACTATCATCAGCTTTTTGATATGTGTGCATGGGAAAATTACTAGTATTTTTTTTTTATCTTCTTGTCTTTTTAATTGACCAGATTTGGCGTCTGTACAAAGGAACAAGAGGTGGGCAGAAGAAAGTAGCTCTTTCTACATTTCGCAAACTCTGGAAGAAGCTCCTGCCGTATGTTGTTGTCTCCAAGCCTGCAACCGACCTGTGCTGGATATGTCAAAAGAACAATAATCTCATCATCAAGCAAGTATGTTCTGCATTATCTTATATATATATATAATTTCTTACTATATTTAAATTTGGGATTGTAGTTCTTCAAGCTTGATTTCTGCTTTCTATTGCAGGTGAATCTTCCTGACCAGGCAAAATCTGATGCTCTTCGAAAACAGCAAGATCACCTAATGCACGCGCAAAGAGAGAGGGAGCACTACCAGCGAGCTTGCAAGAACTCGAAGACAGTTGCAGAGAACCTGAAGATCACACGACTTCAGCCATCTGAGCCCAACTCCCAACCTGTATCCTTTCATTATAGCTTTGATTTTGCTCAACAGGTCCACTACCCTTCAAACCCTCGTCAGCCAGGCCCCATGTACTTCAAAACTCCCCGCAAATGTCATCTCTTTGGGGTAGTTGCAGAAGGTTTGCCAATGCATTTAAATTACCTGGCTGATGAGGGTGTGAGTTGTGGAAAGGGGGCAAATGTAGTCATCAGCTACATTCATCACTTTCTAGAGACATATGGTATAAGGGAGCAGCATCTTCTGCTGAATGCTGACAATTGTTCTGGGCAGAACAAGAACAATTTGATGCTTCAGTACTTGTCATGGAGAGTCTCCAGTGGGCTGCATACCTCGGTAGCACTATCCTTCCTCTTGGTTGGACACACAAAGTTTGCCCCTGACTGGTGCTTTGGGTTGGTGAAGAGGAAATACAGGCTCACCCATGTGTCTTCTTTGCAAGAGATTGCCAATGTGGTGACTGCATCTACCCAGAAAGGTGTCAACATTGCACAGCTGGTTGGCGATGAATCTGGGAAGGTGTTTGTGCCAGTGTATGACTGGGATGGTCATTTGTCTTCTCTCTTCCGACGCTTTCCGCAAATCAAATCATACCAGCATTTTAGCATCAAGAGTGAAAATCCAGGTGTGGTTTGGTTCAAAGAAAGTGTTGATAGCACAGAGAAGTCATTCGACTTTGCCAAGTCAACACCAGCCTCGACTCTTCCCCCAGTGATTCCCCCCTCTGGGCTTGATGCAAAGCACAAGCGTTATCTGTATGAAGAGATCCGTGAGTTTTGCAAAGAAGAGACTAAGGATCTTGTATGCCCTCAGCCTAGTGACTAAAGTACATCAATAGAGGAGTTCACATAGAAACAAAGCAGGTTAATACTCACTTTTGTATTTCATTTGATGTTTCAGATATGTAATAAAGTAGCTTGATATAATGACTAAATGTCATGATTACACTCTTGTAACTAATGTTTTCATCTTCAATTTATTCTGAACCTTAACTCAGATGATCGGCTCACATTGGTTTGAATTTGATACAGTGCATTTAAAAAATTGACTGTTAATTGTTTATATTCTCTTTTCTTTTTCAGGTAGTCATTGATGGCATGGGACCAACAACGGCCAACCACCAACAGCTTTCATCAGCATTGTTCAGAGGTCAACATCATGGATGTTCTCTTCTGTACAATACTCCTACGTTTCATACCATTTGAATGTGGTCTGATATTTATTTAATTATTTGATTTTTTTTCATTATTATTTATTATTTATTCATTTATTATTTATTATTTATTCATTTATTTGAATGTGGCCCAACACTTGCTCCTCCGACGAAAACTACAACAACAAAGAGTCACAGTGAAGATAATGATTGCCATTAGGGCTTTGGGTTGGAGTACATTTATGATTCGGGTTAAGTTCCGGGTTAGGGTTGGAGTCGGGGTTACGTTTGACGAAAACGTTATCATGAGAGCAATTGTTGTGGGAGTAAATGTATGCCTTTTGAATAATAGAAATACTTAATATATGTAAATCTAAAATAAGCAAATTCCATTTAAACACATGTGGGTGTGTACCCTGTTAAATTCAAAATCATTTTACCCATCAACTTGATTAACCTTGCAATAACAAACTAATTTTGTTTCTGTAGTGTTCCATTATATGCAAGTGTTTAACATAAAGCTTAACATAATTATTACTTTAGTTATGTTCATCGTGATCATTAAAGGTGTTTAAGATAAGATCATGGTTAATGACATGAATTCAGATCAATTGGTGTTCTTAATATTTTGATATTAGTTCTTATGATATATTACAGCTACTTGTATGAAAATTCCTTGTAAAAGTTTGTTATTTTTCTGTTTTATAAAATTTTCTTTTATATTCTTTTGTTTTATGCTAATTTTATGGTAATTTGATAACTTTCAATCTTTTATTTATAAATTAATTTATTTAACTTTCTTGCAAGTATTGATATGAATGGGAAAATATCACTGAATACCATGACATAGTTTGAAAAGCATACCGGTAAGCCTTTTAGTACTATTTGCCTTTTTTTTCCCCCTTTTTTAATTGTTTATTTAGTGTTCTCATGATTAATGATAATTAATCAATTTTACCAGAAGATCTTTAATTGCCAGTTTCTGCACATAATACATCTATAATTATTTTTTTATATATTTTAGCCCATCTAAGACGGATTCGCCGTATGATTTTAGGACCTTATACAGAACTTATTTTAATTTCTTATGTGTTTTATTGTTTTTATCTAATATGTCAAACATATTAATATTTTGTAGATTGTAAATATATTACATATGTGTACAGAGCAGTACAGAAAGTTTATATTCAATTTAATGGCGTAAAATATTGACATTAACTGATCAGAATGCAATACTGTGTTGTCAAACTCTTCCATGAGTCACTTTGTTTTTCTTTTGTTTTACATTGTTTGTTATCATACAATAAAATACAAAGAAAATTATGAAACATATTTTTTTCTTCATTGCAGGATTCTGTGATGCTTGTTCTGGTCGTGTGCCAAATTTGAATGTTGTAGGATGATTGGTTGATGCCGTTGTCAGGGAGAATGTGTGTGACATCAGAATGACATGTACTTTGAACTGCGTGTTAAACTTTGACCTTAATTATCTCCATTGTTTCAGCAGAATAAAAAAATACTTTAAAAAATCATAACTTCGTCATTTTTTGCCCGATCGGCACAAAAGTGGTATCAAAAGACACAGAAAAATCCACACAACAACATCATATCAAAAGCTCAATTTCACATTTTGTGTCAAAGTTTAGGGTTTTGCCAGAGCCGGTCACATATATCTCGATCATGTCTTCTCAATTGTAAATTATTATAACCCCTGCAAAAAAATAGAAGCTGAAGATTTGCAGCTCTTGCTTCATAACTTGAAAGATAATTATGTTATATGTGGTGACTTCAACTCGCATAATATTATATGGGGAAGTGACCATACAGATAGCAATGGCAAAACTATTGAGGAGTTTATTACCGCAAATGATATTGTAATAGTTAACGATGGCTCCCCTAACAGATTAGACCCACACTCTGGAAAATATTCAAACATTGATCTTACTCTGGCTTCGAGCAAATGTCAGTGGAGCGTTACAAACGACTGTTTTGGTAGCGACCACCTTCTTTTAAATTGTCATATAGGAGTACCTCTTCCACCAAGCGCTAACTGCATCAATCCGAAGAGCAATATTTCTTTTAAGAATGCTGATTGGAAAAAGTATAAAAAGTCAATAACTAAATACTTTGGTGCAATTTGCCATACGACATACTCAAACTTAAACATACAAGGTAAATATGATTTTATAGTAGAGGCAATACTGAAATCTGCATCAGAAATTCTTCGTAAAACGAAGGAAGGTAAGTTCAAAGATCCGGTTCCCTGGTGGAATGAATCCTGTAAAAAAGTTATACAAGAAAGAAAAACTGCTAGGAATAAGCTGAACAGACGATCTTTTTCCTCGGATGATGTTTTATCCTATACAGACAAAAAACGAATTGCACAGAAAATTATTCGCAACGCTGAACAGGAATATTGGATTTCCAAAAGCAAAAACATGAATCGGATGACAGATCTGGGTGAAGTATGGAACAAAGTTAAACGCATTAGAAATAGCAAAAAGAAAATACCAGATCTAATCGTAAATGAAAAACCTATTACTACACCAAAAGATAAGTCCGAAATCTTCTTGGACATCTTCAGTAATAACATTTCAAACTTAAATAAAGAAACATCTCAAAAGAATGAAGACGATTTCTTTCAGAAAGTAGATATACATTTAGATGATGAAACAAATGAAGATCTAAATAAACCTTTCACACTATGGGAATTAACGGAAGCTCTGAGAGCAATGAAAGATACAGCACCTGGTCAGGATGGAATCCGATCATGCCTGATCACTAACCTACCAGAACCTTTACATAAGTACCTCTTAAATTTATTCAATGAAATATGGGAGAATTCTATTTTGCCATGCCAATGGACTCATGCCATTTTAATTCCAGTTCTAAAACTAGGTAAAAACCCAGTTAATCCAAATTCCTACCGTCCCATATCTCTTACCCCAGTACTTTGTAAGCTAATGGAAAGATTGGTTAAAAATCGTCTGTCCTGGTTCATTGAACGATATGATTTGATTACGCCCTTACAGGCGGGTTTTAGAAAGGAGAGAAGTACAACAGATCATGTTATTAGACTAGAAACTGACATCCATAAAGCTTTAGCAAACAAAGAATATACAGTTGCAGTGTTTCTAGATCTAGAAAAAGCGTATGACATGTTGTGGCGTCGGGGACTCGTTATCAAATTATATGAAAAAGGCATTACTGGAAATATTCTCAAATGGATCGATTCCTTTTTAAAAATCAGAACTTGTCAAACAAGATCAGAGGGACAACTCTCATCTCACAAAGTACTAGAATGTGGAATTCCACAAGGCAGCGTACTTAGCCCTTTACTCTTTAATTTTATGACAAATGATTTTTCTAATGTCTCAAATACAGTAAACATTTCCATTTATGCTGATGATTTATGTATCTGGTTCTCCAACCGAAATATCAAGTTTATTCAACATAAACTACAATTAGCCTTATCACAAATAGAATCAATATGCAAGTGCTGGGGCCTACGTGTTTCGTCTACTAAGTCTTGTGCAATCGTCTTTGGGATATTGAATTGAAAATAAATAACGAAAATATAACTCAGAAAAAAGAACACAAATTTCTAGGTATATGGTTTGACGCCAAATTAACATGGAATACTCATGTCAATAAGCTAGTTGCAAAATGCAAGAAACGCATCAATTTGTTACGTTGTATTTCAGGAACTTCCTGGGGGGAAAATGCAAATATACTGTTCATGATATACAAAGGCCTTATACGCTCAGTAATAGACTATGGGTGTGAAGCGTATGATGCGGCATCCTCTTCTGTTTTAAAAAAAATAAACTCAATCCAGCATGAATCATTGTGCATTGTTACTGGCGCTACAAAAACTACCTCGCTAGCCGCCCTCCAAGTGGAATGTGGAGAACCCCCACTAGAACTTAGGAGAAATCTTTTTGTAGACAAATATAAATTCTATCTTGAAACTCGAAAAGAGAACCACCCAACAAAAGAGGTTTTAAAAAGTTGCTGGCAATATGAATATGACAAATGGCCCGAAGGTAAAGGACCAATACGCAACAGAGCATGTAAATTACAGGTCTCTCTCTTGGAAAAGCAATCAGACTATATTCACAATATACCTTTCTGGACTTACGCTAGACCGCAAATATCATTAGATATCCACACACAAGTATCCAAACAAAATAGCTTACCAGCTGAATTACAGTTGGTTACAAACGAAGTCGTCTCAACAAAATGGCAAAATTATATAAAAATATTCACGGATGGGTCTAAGCTAGCAGATGGCATGACAGGAGTTGCTTATTATATACCACATTTTAAGATAGAAAGACTATACAGAATTTCCCGAGTAGGGATCATGAGGGCAGAATTAATTGCTATTCTTCTCGCTCTGGGATGGATTGATGAGGCCCTCCCCCTGTCTGTTGTCATCTTAAGTGATTCGATTTCCGCTATCGAGGCAATACATAATTTGAAAGAATCCTGTATCATAAGGGAAATATCAGAAAAAATAACATATTTGAATACTTATGGTATCACGGTTCATTTTGAATGGGTTCCTGCTCATTGTGGTATAGCCGGAAATGAGCATGTAGACTATTTGGCTAAAAAAGCTGCCCTAAAAGAAAATATTGACATAGCAGTCCCCAGATGCAGAAAAGAACTAGTTAATCACATGATTTATTTTTACAAACAAATTTGGCAAATGCAGTGGGATTCCAATACAACGGGTAGATTCTTTTACTCTCTTCAACCTATTATACAACCAAAATCTCAGATCAATCTCAGTAACAGAAGAGATGAGAAAATCATACACAGATTAAGACTGGGAAAGTGTAACTTAAATTTTTATAAATTTCGTCTTAACAGACATGAAAGCGGGCTTTGCGATAACTGTAAAGTGCACGAAACAATTGAACATTTTTTACTGCATTGTAAGGAATACAAGGAGCAAAGAAAACAACTCTTTACATGTATCCGGGAAAAAAACATAACCATAAAACATCTGTTAGGTACTAAACAGAACCATGCTCTAGTTATACGTTACATCAAAACAACAGATAAATACAAGTATATTTGATTAAGTACTCCAGAATCAGCAAAATGACAAGGAAGTTCGTCCCACATGTGCATCCCCTTCATTCACAAATTAGCATTGATTTATATGTGTGTATGTGTATGTGTATATATGTATATGTGTACATATATTTATATATATATGTGCATGTGTGTACGTATATATGTATTGTATCTGGTTTATTTATGTATTTAATCACTGGAAGAGCGATCACACAAGTATGTAGTTGCCCTCCCAAACCAAACCCTTTTTTCTTACCTTTTTTTTTTTTTTTTTTTTTTTTTTTTCGAGCACACTTATGTGCTTACAGTATGTTCATCTGGAAAAGTAGTTACATGCATGTGGTTTGAAATTGTTTCGAAATTGTTTCAACATTGTTTGTGGTTTGAAATTGTTTTGAGGAAATAAAATGAAGTATAGTTTGTTGTTTATCGCTGTTTGTTCCCCTCTTCTGTGTGTGTATGTATGTGTGTATGTCTAGATATACCCATGACATCTTGCTATATCATATATCAAAAAGCATGAAACAAGGTGAGCAGAATAATAAACATTTTATTCTTGTGTCTTGTGTCTTGTGCATTGCATTAAGATATCAATTACAGTAGTTCGATCAGTAGCTGTCTCAAAGGGATATTTTTGAGACCAATCACTTTTTTGTACATTCTCTAGAAGCGTGAATACATGATTATCAGATCGTTCCCATAGATTAAATTTGTTGTTCTTTGTTCTACAGTATCTATATGAGAGAACGTTAACAAGGTTGCACTTGCCTCTCACAGGAACTACAAATGCTAAACATGTTACAGTATTTACAGTATCCAAAACATTATGCTCTTCCTTTTTTTTTTCTCTCTCTTCTTTTTCTCGATCTCCTTCTCCCTCAGTCTGTAGTTTTTGTATTATACATGTCAAAAGAAAGTAAGAACTGTTTTTTTTTTTTTTTTTGAGAAAAATATGCTCGCTGAAAATCGTGAGAGAAAAAGAGTTAAATGAATTATCAAAGAAAAAAAAATGTAACAATCAACTTCTAATCAACTTCAATGCACCTCTAACAAAAATTATTAACAACATAAATTCTAAACAGTAAACTAAACAAACAAACTTAATATGCACAGTACAGGGTCGTAGACTCCTTTCCGGAGAGCCAGCCACCTCCTCAGTGACGTGTAGCTGCTTTCGACCCACTACAATGCCGGCGTGTACATAATCTGGTGTGATTGAACACGCGCCTAAAATCAACCAGCAACAACAACAACAACAACAATTCATGCACAGGCATGGGTTACTGCGACCAGCCCGCTCACGCTGCGCGGGAGCAGTCCCGGGGCCGGGGCTAAGACATGGGCTGGAAAATGCACGGTGAACTATAGACCATAGTGACACCATCTATTCATAAGCAATGAGAGACATCGCTCAAGAAAGCTCATACATACGGCACCTATTATACTAACATTTCAGAGAGCTTTCCTAAATAAATGGTTTCATGTGTATGGTCATTTTCACAATCAAGGGTGAAACATTTTGTTTTTAGGGCCAAAATTTCAAAATGTGTTTCCATACATGTTTCTATAAAAATCAAAAGCAGAAATGTCTAAATCATTGATTTTTTTTGGTTTTGGAGCATAGGCTACTTTTGAAATTTGAAAAAAAATAGAGAAAAGATGACAAATGTTATAATTTTGACAAAAAACAACATTTTTATTTTACTGCATATTTTACAAAAGCTTTTGTCAAATGTATGTGAGTTACCATTTTCTGATATGCCATCCCACAACGAACTATTGTCCATAGACTGTGTACAACGGATAGATCGTCTGCGCACAGCGATCCGGAGACCGCTGATTGGGCAATCGCGCAGATCACGTCATGACCACGTGGTTGCCTTCGGACTGCATGTGGAAGTATCGATAGCGATAATGATATCCGGTCACATTGTGTACGCAGGAAATGGTCTTGGTTCGTGATCGGATCGCTCCAGTATCGATCGAAAATTATCGAAACTCTGCAATTTCATCCATATTGACTGACGGTCCTAAAACCCGTAAGCCAATTGACTTTGTGCACATTGCAATAGACTCTACAAATTCCAACAAACACGATGCGGGGGTGACGCTAATTCGTACGATTTTGACGGAAAAGCAAGAAGCAATCGAAATTCGCTTACCTGTGCGGTATCGGTGAGAAAATAGATCCTCTGAGAATACCTTTCAAAATTCATATAAAATATAGGAAAGTGAAATTCTAGGTCGATTTTGGTACGAGGTGATAGAGAATTTCACACTTGTTTTGGTGGAATACTGTGTGGGGACATAGAAGGCTTGCACTGCGCATGCTTAGTTGCTTACTATATTTTCATTCATAAATTGGCTCTTGGCAGTGGCTGGATGACGTCATGTAATAAGCAAAAATGGACACGACCGCTAGCGACCACGCTCCGCTATCCGTTGTACAGCAACTGAGTTTAACATTCTATTCATTAGCTTGAATACTAATCTGGCTTATTTAATCTTTTGTATTGGTATTAAACATTACATAAGAAGGAAGAATTAATATGTGTTGTTTATATGTTCATACTAAGTATTAGAGTGATAAATACTAATAATTTCTAGGAATGTTTAACTTGCCATATTAGATTTTGTTTAATTTTCTGCATGCATTATGTAATAAACAGTTCTGTTTCGGAGACTTCAAAGGTGCTAACACATTAAATTGTCAGTGAAATCTGAACTGTTAGAAGCAAAATGGAACTTGAACTTTTGAAAACATATTGAACAGTTACTCAAACACATTTACATTATGCACACCAGGGGCCATATTCATGAAAACCTACTTCTTTAGTATCAAACTACATGTAGGCCTAAGTGAGCTACCAAAAGGCCTAGTTACCAAGTATGGCGCATACAAGCTATCAAAACCATGCATACTTTGGTGCAAATTAGACCTTATTGAGTGGATAAGTTGCTCTGATATGGAGTATGCGCTGACAATCAGAATAATCACAAAAGTGTTGTTGAGAGAAACATGTGGTTCCTTTATTACCCCAAATTGAAAAAAAAAATTTGCAAGGGAAGTAGGATCACTTTTATTAATTATTTGTAGGTAGTCCACGGTTGAATAGAGTTACATAATAGTGGGAAACAAATTATCTGAAAACGAAGAACCAGTTTTGAAGCTCAAATACCAAGTAGCTCGATCACCACAGGGAAGCTAACTAAATTGTTATTCATTGCTGAGAACATTGCTCCCTACTTTTATACTAGGACAATCTACTTACAAACTAGATGTTTTTGACAGTGATATTGTAAAAGTAATGTAAGCAGAATCATGTCCATCACTGCAAGAACAATAGGAACAAGGCCACATGTACACTGTAAACATGGTTCTGTAGCTAGTGCACAGCCAAGTTTTTTCTATACTTTTGAACATGGACCAAAATACTAGCTTATAGTTTCTTGGCTGTACATGGATACATGTATGTCTGAGTCTGTTAACATACAGTATGTCTGGTAATAAAGACTAAGCCCTCTGCCCTGTCCTCTTGCAGAGAGCAGGCAGGGAAGAAGGCTGTGTCCTTATTTCCAGACTTAGATCTGTGCACACTGAGTTGTGTCCATGCATTCCACAGACTTGAAACTAGGCCACCAACAGACAAACTATCCTCAGGAGGTTAATCTCTTTTTGGCAGACAAGTTTGGCAAATTCATTGAGGATAAGGATGAAAACACTAGATGTATCAAATTATCAACAACAAAAATTAGACATATTTTTATGTATAGGACCTAAACAAAATTATCTCTATGCGCTTTACCATAATATTGAAAGTAACATAAATACAATATAAATTCTGAAGATATTTATCAACAAGTGACCTGAGAGAACACGGTCAAAATACTTCATCATAACAATTATCTATTTTATAAAAAAAATGCATTGACATTAGAACATGAGTATATGTATTCTTTCTGTAAAACTTATGAATTGTGAGCCAGTGAATATATGAATCTAGTAAACAAAGGAATTGTTTATTTAGTGTGTTTTAGATGTGTAGATTTTAAATGCCCTCCAGAGTGCGACCAAGATTGTGAAACGTAGCTACGCTTAATACATCCTGGAACTGTAGTGGACTGGACTGTAGGATTATATTAAGAAGAGCTACCTGGGCAGCTAATTTGAGCCTATACGTTTTGCACACATTAAAAGCGCAGTAGAATATATAAATATAGTTTCTGCGCTCTATAAATGATTTATTATTATTATTATTATTATTATTAAAGATCACTAAGTTTGTCCAATGGGTTCCTCTTTGTCCTCTCATCCTGGAAAAAATATTTTCTACACACTGCACACATAAAGTTTCTCCAGTTCAGGAGTTCTTCTTACCATATTGGCACATCGACAGTCAGTGAGAGAATGACAGAGTTGCTTACCAGTGACTTAGAGTAGCCCTATATCAACTCTGAATTTATGAAAGAATCTAGAATGAAACTAGTGCTAGTAAAATTTTGTGAATACCAATTTTTCTAAGCTAATCCTAGCCAATAATTAAAACACTTTTAGAGCGCAGCTTTAGTCAGGTCTGCAACTAACTGTGAAAGTAAGCAAATTCAGGCATTTTAGTAGCTTACCAGGCTTAGTAAGGTTTCATGAATATGGCCCCTGGCTAAGATATTTCTCATATTTTCCCCAAAGTAGAGAATAATTTCCATTACTTACGATGGATTGTGACACAAAAGCAAAAAAAACCCCAACAAAAACAAATGTATGTAACAGCTAGTAAATACTGTCACATTTGCAGGCCTTGGAAAAATTAATAGCCACTGTGTTATGCAATATACAGAAGTAAATTTATAATAAATGTTCATGTTCTCATGGAAATTCAGTTCAAATTACAAAATATGCACCTGGTTGACAAAAATTCAACCATTCTTGGGAGGAGTGATTATGCTTTCAATTTTGAGTATAGGGTGAGCAACGTTCACATAGGCACGATATATTGCTATGGTGTATCGCCTGTCCAGGTTGCAAAGTAGACACAACCCTGAGGCTTGTGTTTTACATTTCAAGGAAAAGTTATCTGCCAACTTACAGTAATTAGCTCTTCTTCGTCCTTCAAGTCCTTCAACCTATAACTTTGCTGGATCCAGTGTTCATGTCTGTCTGTCAGAAATGCCTTTTGTGTCAATGAAGATGAACTGATTGATGTGCTACATGTACATGAGTCCAGATGACAAATGATTCTATTTTGTAATGTCTTGAGTCAGGATATCCTTGGCCACCTCATGGTCTTGCCTTGCTGTCAATGATATGAATGATGTGGTATGTTCCATTATCTCATCAGGGACAAGCAAGGAAACATTTGTGGGTATGCTTATACAGTACAGCTCACAGATTATGTTCCTGTATGAATTTGTGTATGATACACATGTATAAGCACATGTTACTACATGATGGTGAGATCTTATGGTCTGTTCCACTGTCTTAACAGTGGTGGTAAACATGCTTCTATAAAAGGTACAGGTTATCCTTGGCCACCTCATGGTCTTGCGGTGCTGTCAATGTTATATGAATGATGTAGTATGTTTCCATTATCTCATCAGGGACTAGCAAAGAGCTTGAAAGCTTTGTGTTAGCATAAAAAGAAGTCTCCGAAACAAGTAGGATAGCTATAAAAGATGTCTGATACTTTGAGAAAATGAATTAATATTTTTTAATACTTTAGATGCTAAATCTATGAGAAAGATTGCATGACTTGTCTGCATTCAAAATTTTTACGATTTGGAAATCAGGAAAGAGGTGAATATTTACGTTTTTGGGGCAAAATTACATGCAGTTATCACAGTTATATGAAATAAAGGAGAACTAAGAGTTCTGTTTATTTCTAATGTTTTTCAGTAGTTCCAGTAGATCGATATAAACAAATAGTCAACAAAATAATAATCATGCAACTATGTTTTGGACTGCAACGACCAGAAATGTTGTGATAGCAATTGGTTGAAGTCTCCGAAACGCTTTTTTCTAGTTATCAGAAATCATTTTCAAGAATTAGCTCAATATCTAAATTAATTAAGTTTCAAAGCAGTCTCTACATGATAATACATCACTACAATAAAAATTCAGAATGAAATATATCAGGCTTGATGTGTAAAACATGCAAAATATTATTTTTCATGTTTCAGAGACTTCATTTGTTTCGGAGACTTCAAGTGCTAACAGAAAGTTGGTAATGTGTGGCATTTCCACACTAAAAGTTATATCTCAATAATTTTTTTGAAGAATGGTCAGTGGGGACATATACTGCATTTTGACATGCAGATTGGTTGAGTACCATTATAAGTTTTTGCACAAGGCCACAAACTAATTTGTTTCGGAGACTTCATTTCAGCTAACGGAAAATTACCACTGTTCAGTCTGGAATCTGTAAAAAGATAAAAAACGCTGTGACCGGATGAATTTCATCAGCAATGGAAAGTAAGGATATGAGGAGTATCTCAATAAAGAAATAAGAGATATACAACCACTAATAATTTATGGGTTTTCCCTCAAATTTTAGTGTCGATTGCTTACGGAAAATGAAGTCTCCGAAACGACAAATATCGATGGCTCGTTAAAAAAAATCGATCTCTAATGACAACCAAAAATAGTTTGGTGCTTTTCATTGAACATCTTACTACAATATTAGCACAAAAAATAAACCTTTGAAGGTACTGGATAAAATGCACAGCTTTGTAAAAAAAGGAAATGCTTTTTGGGTACACTAAAAAGTGCCGATTTAGGGTACATACAGTTGTCCTCAAAATTATTCATACCCCATTGAAAATAACAGTCTTTGTTAGATTCTTCCTTTGTAAAAGCTATTATGTTGGTACTTCCTGTGTATCTTTTGTCTACTTGTTGCTATGCACAAATCCACATATGAGTTGCTAAACTTCATTTGCATAATAATAGATAAGTCCAAAAGTTATTTTTCCCTCATGTTCAGAATTATTCATACCCCTGACAATACCTCAACAAAAATGTTCTTTCTTCATAGTATCCATTGTTTTCCTTTTCTGAGAATGTGTTCATCTTTGTCCTATAGTTATTTCAAGATGTTCCAATGGATTTAATACCTTTTTTGTTGACCAAATGTTAAACTATTGTCAAACACATAGCATCTTTCCATAAGACTTTAAATAGAGGAAACGTGTTCTGGTCATTCTCAGTTTCTGATCATCATGGCCAAGAAAAAGGAGCTCAGTGAGGACCTACAGCAACGTCTTGTGCGTGCCCACATTGAAGGAAAGGGTTATAAGGCCATTTTGAAGCAATATGATGTCCCTGTGGCAACCGTGCAGAGCATTATCAACAAGCACAAGAAGTTTAATACTGTTAAAAACCTCTGTGGGCGTGGCAGGAAGAGAAAGGTGTCCCCCAAACTTGCCAGGAAAATCTGCCGAGAGGTCAACAACAACCCCCGGACCACAACCAAGGCCCTACTTCGAACGCTTGACCAGGCAGGGACGAAGGTGTCACGGTCCACTATTGAGCGAGTCTTGCACAGAGGAGGTCTCCATGGACGTAGGCCTCGGAAGACCCCGCTGCTCAGGAAGAAGCATCTGGAGGCTCGCCTAGCCTTTGATAAAGGTCATCTAAAGCAAGATTCCAGCTTTTGGTCAACCATCCTGTGGTCTGATGTGACAAAGTTGGAGTTATTTGGCCATATGGATGTTGAATACATCTGGAGGAAAAAAGGAGAAGCATACACTCCAAAGAACACTGTGCCCACCGTCAAGCATGGTGGTGGAAACATAATGCTATGGGGATGCTTCTCTTCCAGTGGCACAGGCAACCTCGTCAAGGTCCAAGGAATCATGAGAAAGGAGGATTACATCACGATCCTTGATGAAAACGTGAAGGAATCCGCTGAGAAACTCCAGCTTGGCCCTAATTGAAGTACCAGCAGGACAATGATCCAAAACATACCGCCAAGGTAGTGAAGAAATGGTTCAAGGACAATGATGTCAACTTCCTCGAATGGCCAAGTCAGAGTCCTGACCTGAATCCAATTGAGAACTTGTGGCGAGACTTGAAGACCAGAGTGTTGGCTAGGAAACCGACCAACCTGTCCCAGCTTGAGGCTTTTGCCAAGGAAGAGTGGGCCAACATCCCCCAGAAGACATGCAGGAAGCTTGTGGACACGTACAAGAACCGTCTAGAAGCAGTCATAAGAAACAAAGGCTATGCTATTGACTATTAAAGAAAGACATTGGACTCAGTAAACCTAGGGTATGAATAATTTTGAACATGGCATGTTTTGAAAATCCATGAATAAAATACCCCGGAAATGATGAATTTCTTGAATTGTGTATTGTTGTTATTCTTTCACATGTTGGTCACATATAACTGATATACACACTTGACAAAATGCATTCATTTCATCACAAAAATAAAAAATCATAAAAATTAACAAGGGTATGAATAATTTTGAGGACAACTGTAAGTCCTGCCAAAATTAAACGAAATTACTCACGATGATGTCTATGCTACCCAAGGTAGGTCCTAATTAGATGGCTTATGTGAAAAAAAATAATTGAATTCTATAAATGTATGAGACCCCCAGGGATGGAAATGTTAACCCGAGAAGCCCGATTTCAATAACTGAGCGTGACCCGCGCCGTACGATTTCATTTCCAGGAAACAGAAGACCGCGGCGTTGCCATCAGTAGGCGGTGCTTAGCGCGCGTTCCGCCAATAGAAAGAAAGCGCTCTCCGGATGAGCGATTTCCCTTCCTTCGACGTCATTATGTAATGAATATTCATGAAAAACGACTGTCATTGATGAATATTCATGAATTCTTGTTGTTTGACCAATGGCGTGCACCTCACGATCTCCGCATCGAAATCCATATTCATGAACAGCGGAGTTCTGTCGTGGCAGCGGCCGTGATCACCGGGGGAGGGGGGGGGGACGAAGAAAAAGAAAAGGGCAAAAAAAATGAAAAGAAGAATGACAAAAGAAGGAGAAAATAGTAGGAGAGGGCGTGAGGGAAAAAAGACAAAGAAAAAATACAGAACAACGAAGAAGAAGAAGAAGAAGAAGAAGAAGAAGAAGAAGAAGAAGAGGAAGAAGAGGAAGAAGATGAAGAAGAAAAAGAAGAAGAAGAAGAAGAAGAAGAAGAAGAAGGAGAGAAAGGAGGAGATGGATAACGAAGGAAAGGCAAAAGAGAAGTAGAACGGGGATGGGAGAAGGAGACGTGAAAGAAAGGGGAGGGGAAGAAGCAGCAGAAATAGGAGGAGAAGAGAAATATTGAAAGAAATGAAGAAGGATAAGAGGAGAAAAAACGGAGGAGGAAAAAATGTTAAAAGAATACGAAGCAGACGCAAGGGAACTAGAAGAGGGGAGGCGGGAGGGGAAAGAAAAAAAAGGAAAACGGAGAGAAGAGAGAAGAAGAAGAAAAGCAAGGTAGAAAGGAAGAATAACGAAGAAGGAAAGCAGAAGACGTAGAAGGAGGGAGAGGTACAAGCAGCAGAATAAGAAGGATCGAAGGAAAAGAATGATATCAAAAGAGATGACGAAAATAAGAAGAGTAAAAAAAGAATGAGAAGAAGACGATAAAGAAGGACAAAGAGGTAATAAAGAAGAAGGTGACGATAAAGAACAAGGAAAAGCAAGAGGAGTAAAAGATGGGGGAGTTGATGAGAAGAACAGCAAGAAAAGAAATGGAAGGAGAAGAAGAAGAGGGGGAGAAAGGGGAAGAAGCAACAGTAAAATAAGAAGATAAATTAGTCGATTATTCATCTTCCATGGGGATAAAGTTGGGGGCATTTACGGAATAAGTATCCCTCCAAACCGTTTATGTGTCAAAGAGGGAGGAGGGACATTTATCTGCGCCCCTCCCCCCTCCTCTCTCTCTCCCTCCCTCTTTCACTACCTGGTTTACTGAAGATCAAATCTATTGTTATCATTAGTTTGCATTACGGTCTACTACTTAATTGCTTTTTTATTTTGTTTAGAAAAGTGTTTAAGACTTTACATCACGGAAAAGGACGACGGGTAGAACCCAACTATGATTTATCACTTTTCTATACCCATTCTCTCTCTATTTTCCTCTCTTTTCCCTTTCGCCAACATAACCCCCTCCCTCTTTATTACTTACCATGCTCAAACAGATGTGGTAAATTATTCTATACAAAAAGTTCCTTGTATCTCATTTCCCCTTTTCGTCAACCTTTCTCTCTCTCTCTCTGTCAATTTATTTGCCTCTACCAAATTTCCAAATTGAGGGGATGAAATTGCGAGCGAGCAAAATTTTTGATATTTTTACTAGAAAATCAAAATTTGTGATAGTAAAAACCTAATATTCCGAAAAGAATATTCTTCACTATTCTCGTTTTTGTTTTCTTTCTTGGTCGTGAATGATCTTGGGGGAAAGCGCCCCAAGCTCTTTCGTCTTCACAGCACTGTCTTTACAGTTTATGATTGCGTATAACGGTATTAGGACAAACATAAAAAGGGATGGATTAATGGTATAAAAGTTTGACAGTTATTGAAAGATAAACAAGTTGCCATTTGCAATCACATACCCACATCGATACATGTGTAATGGAATTTATTAACATTATCGAGGCCACATTGCACATACGTTACTCTACTGACACGCAGTGATTATCGACATCATTTATATTCGAAATTTCTGAGAAAGTCACGATATTGAGGGACAGTTGGTCACGAATAAGATGCCACCTCCCCTGTAGAAGCCTCGCTTCGTCTTTGCGGAATATGTACGGGACATGGCAGATTGTGGGCTCTGACAGTGAGAGCGACTCTTCTTTTACCCAACACAAAGATACAACTTCAATATTTTTAAACAATTGTTACAACACTATCCAGTTTTATATTAACTTAGTGCAAGCTGCTCATGAGGTTCAGAGCAATGTTTATAATATATTCATCATGTGCATAGAGAAGGTGGCTTTATTGATTTTGAGAGGTTTAGAGTAATGTTTACAACCCAACCATCATGGTGGCTTTGATCGAAACACCCAGGGATCTCTTCTATAGAAATTAATTCCTGTCCTGTTTATTGTGCTACGTACATGCTTTGTCAAGTTTTCAAAGGACCCGGCCGCTCCGTAATTGACTATGGTTTGAAAATGGTTTGGGCGCGTCACTTCCTGTTCTTTCATAAAGAGGGTGCCCTTTCACTGGCTCCACAATAGGTTTTTTCAAATTCAACTGATAATGGATTATAGCCCTGCAGATACCAAAGAAAGATTAGAGCATATGGCAGGCGTATTCGTGTACGTACATATGTAATATATTTCAACGTTACCTGGGTAACACCCAAGGCCCACTTCTTTAGAAATTCACCCCACCCCTAAGGAGCTCATTAGGCGCGCATGACCACACATCCTGCTCTTTTGTAAAGCAAGGAACGTACCTCTCATAAGCTATGAAATGGGCCCCTTTCAAACTGAAAATGAACCTGGTACCATAAGAAAGGGTAGATCCTCTACTACACATGACCTTCATACCGTTATTACCAGTCTATAAACAAGAGCGTTAGATGTGCATACAAAATCATGTATACAGGAAGTGAAAGAAACATACGTGGAAGGGGTTAATAAATAAGAAAAATAAGTTCCCACTAATTTATGTAAAATTATCCACTAAAAACGAATTTCACATTCGTTTGCCGCAATAAAGTCTCATTTTGTCGAAAATCTGAAAAAAGTACACCTCTAGTGACGTCAGAAAAGTCAAAATTCCATCAATGCCAACGGCCTGAATAAAATGTTTTATTCACGCCGTTCAAACAATACGTTACCAATGGGAACCCCAAAGCTTGCCCGAGGTTTGTCGAGTAGCAACAAACTAATAGATTCAAAGTGCATTCCATCCATTGAATATGAATGACAAGATACAGGGGATGTGTTACTACGCAGTTAGGGGGAAAGTTGTGAATACATTACGAAAATCGTATATTGTTGACTGCCGTATACACACCGTTGGCATTTGTACTTTTCTGACATCACTGGAAGTGTGCGTTTCTTCAAATTTTCGTCAAAATGAGACCTTATTGCGGCAAACAAATGTAAAATTCGTTTTTAGTGGATATTACTGGGAACTTATTTTTCTAATTTAGTAACCCTTTGAATCAGAGAGGTGTAAGGAATGGATTCAGCATGAAGTGTAATTTATTCCTACAGCAGTCGCATATATTGATATCACAATGGAATATTTTACGCATTTGGCTCTTTGATCGAGGGAGATCCGCCGCCAAACGAGGATGACAAATTTTTGATGCATTTAGAGGAATAAATATGCTGTATGCGCAGAAGATTTCAGAAGCAATTCATGTACTAAAGTGCATGTGCAGTAGTAGAACATCGTATAATGATACGATTCTGTGAATTTCAGATTATATTGTTCCGTTTTTTGATATTTCGAGAATAATGTCGAAAACATGTCAGAGAAATGCCTCCATGTCGCACATTGGGCAATCATATTTCCTTACAAATATCTTGTAAATCGTTTATTGAGTGTTTCACCTTCAATGGAAACCAGCTCTATCTTATGTACGGAGGTGTCCGAAAAGTTACGGACCAAATCATTTCTTCAATTTTATCAAAATTTCCCTTCGCTCACCCCCAATCTAATTTCCAGTGTGTGTAATAAGATCAGCTATGAACTCCCAGCGAAGGCTGAACGGTTGACATATTTCTCAAACCAGATTTTCTTTTGTTATTCAGAGGAAGGCATTTGCTAATGAGAAATACGGCGTATTGTTTGAAACACCTGAATATCTTGAATTTTTATGAGGCGGCGGTCATCATAGATCAAAGGAATAAATAATAATAATAATAAAAACAGACACGGTGTAAGAATAAAATGTAAGATGCATTGAACATCCCTGTAAAGAACATAAAATTCCCTGAAATTTATACAAACAATATTCCTTTGTTATATCAGCCATCGCTCAAGTACTAATCTTGGGAAGTGCGCAAAAACCTGGCACAGAGAGCAAAGCGCGGGGGCACACAAAGAACAGAAATGCATTATCTTTTCATCGGGAATGTTCACACCCATGCAATACTTTTCTTCAATTAATTCCTGCTTTCAAAGTTACGGTATGGAATTATGTGCCTACAAAATCATTTGTATCCGCTTATCGTTGATAATGATGTTTCATGCGAGATATTTTATGACACAAGTAGACATGGTAGATGGTGTTGATTTCCACTAAATATATATATGGTCATTTTCACAATCAAGGGTGTAACATTGCTTTTTTAACATTTTGATCCCTGGGGGTCTCGTACAGTTATAGAATTCAATTATTTTTTTTCACATAAGCCATCTAGTTAGGACCTACCTTGGGTAGCATAGACATCATCGTGAGTAACTTCGTTTAATTTTGGCAGGTACAGATGTACCCTAAATCGGCACTTTTTAGTGTACCCAAAAAGCATTACCTTTTTTTACAAAGCTGTGCATTTTATTCAGTACCTTCAATGGTTTATTTTTTGTGCTAATATTGTAGTAAGATGTTCAATGAAAAGCACCAAACTATTTTTGGTTGTCATTAGAGATCGATTTTTTTTAACGAGCCATCGATATTTGTCGTTTCGGAGACTTCATTTTCCGTTAGCAATTGACACTAAACTTTGAGGGAAAACCCATAAATTATTATTGGTTGTATATCTCTTATTTCTTTATTGAGATACTCCTCATATCCTTACTTTCCATTGCTGATGAAATTTATCCGGTCACAGCATTTTTTATCTTTTTACAGATTCCAGACTGAACAGTGGTAATTTTCCGTTAGCTGAAATGAAGTCTCCGAAACAAATTAGTTTGTGGCCTTGTGCAAAAATTTATAATGGTACTCAACCAATCTGTATGTCAAAATGCAGTATATGTCCCCACTGACCATTCATCAAAAAATTATTGAGATATAACTTTTAGTGTGGAAATGCCACACATTACCAACTTTCCGTTAGCATTTGAAGCCTCCGAAACAAATGAAGTCTCCGAAACATGAAAAATACTATTTTGCATATTTTACACATCAAGCCTGATATATTTCATTCTGAATCTTTATTGTAGTGATGTATTATCATGTAGAGACTGCTTTGAAACTTAATTAATTTAGATATTGAGCTAATTCTTGAAAATAATTTCTGATAACTAGAAAAAAGCGTATCGGAGACTTCAACCAATTGCTAACACAACATTTCTGGTCGTTGCAGTCAAAAACATAGTTGCATGATTATTATTTTGTTGATTATTTGTTTATATCGATCTACTGGAACTACTTAAAAACATTAGAAATAAACAGAACTCTTAGTTCTCCTTTATTTCATATAATTGTGATAACTGCATGTAATTTTGCCCCCAAAACGTAAATATTCACCTCTTTCCTGATTTCCAAATGTAAGTTAAATGCACCAATTCGTAAAAATTTTGAATGCAGACAAGTCATGCAACCTTTCTCATAGATTTAGCATCTAAAGTATTAAAAAATATTAATTCATTTTCTCAAAGTATCAGACATCTTTTATAGCTATCCTACTTGTTTCGGAGACTTCTTTTTATGCTAACACAAAGCTTTCAAGCTCTTTGCTAGTCCCTGATGAGATAATGGAACATACCACATCATTCATATAACATTGACAGCACCGCAAGACCATGAGCTGGCCAAGGATAACCTGTACCTTTTACAGAAGCATGTTTACCACCACTGTTACGACAGTGGAACAGACCATAAGATCACACCATCATGTAGTAACATGTGCTTATACATGTGTATCATACACAAATTCATACAGGAACATAATCTGTAAGCTGTACTGTATTAGCATACCCACAAATGTTTCCTTGCTTGTCCCTGATGAGATAATGGAACATACCACATCATTCATATTATTGACAGCAAGGCAAGACCATGAGGTGGCCAAGGATATCCTGACTCAAGACATTACAAAATTGAATCATTTGTCATCTGGACTCATGTAGCACATCAATTAGTTCATCTTCATTGACACAAAAGGCACTTCTGACAGACAGACATGAACACTGGATCCAGCAAAGTTATAGGTTGTAGGACTTGTAGGACAAAGAAGAGCTAATTACTGTAAGTTGGCAGAAAACTTTTCCTTGAAATGTAAAACACAAGCCTCAGGGTTGTGTCTACTTTGCAATCAGGACATGCGATACACCATAGCAATACATCATGCCTATGTGAACGTTGCTCACCCTATACTCAAAATTGAAAGCATAATCACTCCATCTTAGAATGGTTGAATTTTTGTCAACCAGGTGCACATTTTGTAATTTTAACTGAATTTCCATATGAGAACATGAACATTTATTTTGAAGGGTAAATTGTCCTGAAATGAAAATTACTTTTGTGTATTGCATACCACAGTGGCTATTAATTTTTCCAAGGCCTGCAAATGTGACAGTATTTACTAGCTGTTACATACATTTGTTTTTTTCTTTTTTGCTTTTGTGTCACAATCCATCGTAAATAATGGAAATTATTCTCTACTTTGGGGAAATTATGAGAAATATCTTAGCCAGGGGCCATATTCATGAAACCTTACTAAGCCTAGTAAGCTACTAAAAGGCCTGAATTTGCTTACTTTCACAGTTAGTTGCAGACCTGACTGAAGCTGCGCTCTAAAAGTGTTTTAATTATCGGCTAGGATTAGCTTAGAAAAATTGGTATTCACAAAATCTTACTAGCACTAGTTTCATTCTAGATTCTTTCATAAATTCAGAGTTGATATAGGGCTACTCTAAGTCACTAGTAAGCAACTCAGTCATTCTCTCACTGACTGTCGATGTGGCAATTTGGTAAGAAGAACTGCTGAACCAGAGAAACTTTATGTGTGCAGTGTGTAGAAAATATGTTTTTCAGGATGAGAGGACAAAGAGGAACCCATTGGACAAATTTAGTGATCTTTCAATGTGTGCAAAACGTATAGGCTCAAATTAGCTGCCCAGGTAGCTCTTTTTAATATAATCCTACAGTCCAGTCCACTACAGGTCCAGGATGTATTAAGCGTAGCTACGCTTCACAATCTTGGTCGCACTCTGGAGGGCATTTAAAATCTACACATCTAAAACACACTAAATAAACAATTCCTTTGTTTACTAGATTCATATTCACTGGCTCACAATTCATAAGTTTTACAAATTGAATACATACGTATATACTCTTGTTCTAATATCAATGCATTTTTTTTATAAAATAGATAATTGTTATGATGAAGTAGTTTAACCGTGTTCTCTCAGATCACTTGTTGATAAATATATTCAGAATTTATATTGTACTTATCTATCATAATCTACATATACTGTACATTATGTTATAAGTATGTTATTATCCTATTTTCAATATTATGGTAAAGCGCATAGAGATAATTTTGTTTAGGTCCTATACATAAAAATATGTCTAATTTTTGTTGTTGATAATTTGATACATGTACATGTAGTGTTTTCATCCTTATCCTCAATGAATTTGCCAAACTTGTCTGCCAAAAAGAGATTAACCTCCTGAGGATAGTTTGTCTGTTGGTGGCCTAGTTTCAAGTCTGTGGAATGCATGGACACAACTCAGTGTGCACAGATCTAAGTCTGGAAATAAGGACACAGCCTTCTTCCCTGCCTGCTCTCTGCAAGAGGACAGGGCAGAGGGCTTAGTCTTTATTACCAGACATTTGTTATCAGACTCAGACATACATGTATCCATGTACAGCCAAGAAACTATAAGCTAGTATTTTGGTCCATGTTCAACAGTGTAGAAAAAACTTGGCTGTGCACTAGCTACAAAACCATGTTTACATGTGGCCTTGTTCCTATTGTTCTTGCAGTGATGGTCATGATTCTGCTTACATTACTTTTACAATATCACTGTCAAAAACATCTAGTTTGTAAGTAGTCCTAGTATAAAAGTAGGGAGCAATGTTCTCAGCAATGAATAACAATTTAGTTAGCTTCCCTGTGGTGATCGAGCTACTTGGTATTTGAGCTTCAAACTGGTTCTTCGTTTTCAGATAATTTGTTTCCCACTATTATGTAACTCTATTCAACCGTGGACTACCTACGGATAATGAATAGAAATGATCCTACTTCCCTTGCAAAACTTTTTTTTTCAATTTGGGGTAATAAAGGAACCACATGTTTCTCTCAAAAACACTTTTGTGATTATTCTGATTGTCAGCGCATACTCCATACTCAACTTATCCACTCACTAAGGTCTAATTTGCACCAAAGTATGCATGGTTTTGATAGTTTGTATGCGCCATACTTGGTAACTAGGCCTTTTGGTAGCACACTTAGGCCTACATGTAGTTTGATACTAAAGTAGTAGGTTTTCATGAATATGGCGCCTGGTGTGCATAATGTAAATGTGTTTGAGTAACTGTTCAATATGTTTTCAAAAGTTCAAGTTCCATTTTGCTTCTAATAATTCAGATTTCACTAACAATTTAATGTGTTAGCACCTTTGAAGTCTCCGAAACAGAGCTGCTTATTACATAATGCATGCAGAAAATTAAACAAAATCTAATATGGCAAGTTAAACATTCCTAGAAATTATTAGTATTTATCACTCTAATACTTAGTATAAACATATAAACAACACATATTAATTCTTCCTTCTTATGTAATGTTTAATACCAAAAAAAAAGATTAAATAAGCCAGATTAGTATTCAAGCTAATGAATAGAATGTTAAACTCAGTTGCTCTCCATTGCAATGCTTCAAAATGTACATTTGATGACAGTTAAAGGTAATACTAAAGACAAAAAACGCATGCTCCTTACGAAGCCTACCTTATTCAGAATAACATAGCATGTTAGCAAATTTGAAGTCTCCGAAACATAAGGTTGTCACTAACTTGAAGCTTCCAAGACACATATTGCTGATCTTTCTACCATTCTAACATTCTATATTTCATTGAATGCCATCTGTGTGAAATTTGGTGAGCCATGTCAGTTTATTGTTGCTTTTATTGTCCAATGATTCAACACAAGTAATTGTTGCCATTATTAAATTTGAGCGTGGATAGGCATACTCGAAAACACTCTGTTACTTGAAAATTATAAGTTGGTTTACTTTGTTTGACCTGTTTTGTAGTGCTAAGTTTACAATTTGATATGATGTTAACATAAAAGTTATATTGTAATGACTCTTATACCCTAGATATGATCTTAAACAATGTTAGCAAAATTGAAGTCTCCGAAACAAACCATTTTGTTAGCTGAAGTCTCCGAAACACAGACTTGTGAAATTTTCAACTTTTGCATTTGAGATCCGATTGCTTTTGAACTTTCGCAGGAAACTAGCCCCCACTGAAAGGTTTTTGTATAACAATTCTTATTTTGTATTTCCTCCTGCAAGATTAGTAAATCTAAAAAATGCAATGTTTTAACCATTTTTTGTCTAATATTTGAAAAAGATATCAAAATTTTCAGAATACCAAATAAGATTGAAGGAAAAAGATCTTTTTGCATTTAAGTACATATGGATGACATATCAGAAAATGGTAATTCACATACATTTGACAAAAGCTTTTGTAAAATATGCAGTAAAATAAAAATGTTGTTTTTTGTCAAAATTATAACATTTGTCATCTTTTCTCTATTTTTTTTCAACTTTCAAAAGTAGCCTATGCTCCAAAACCAAAAAAAAAACAATGATTTAGACATTTCTGCTTTTGATTTTTATAGAAACATGTATGGAAACACATTTTGAAATTTTGGCCCTAAAAACAAAATGTTACACCCTTGATTGTGAAAATGACCATATATAAACTTCTTATTCCTATCATAACGGCATATTCAAATAGCATAAGACGTGTTACATGCACGTACCTAATATGCCTAAAGCCCCCCCCCCCCCCACCCTCCCTCCATCCATCCCAGCCGCCATTGTAATAGCGTGGATCCGTTCTTTGAGAGTTTGAAAGTGATTTGAAGAAGTTTTCTTTAGACACAAAACACAGGAAGTTGAGCGCTGGGCACGCCCCGTTGAATTTCTATTGATAGTAGCATGATGGGCTATTGTCGTGTCATAAAGAGGCCCCAAATCATTTATTCATCCTCCGTTGACTAATTGTAAGCGGAGGGGGGGGGGGGGGCATTTACGGAGTGGATATCCGTTTATGTGTCTCTCTCCGTGAGCTTTTTGATATGTAAATGAGGGACATTTACCAAGCAGAACAGCTTTTTGATTGGTATTCCGCTCGGACATCAGGCGTCCCCGCGTTGAGTATGCAAATAAGGACAATTCATGCCGAGGTCTAGTGCCAGCTTCGCTTTAATTGGCTGATTTTTCTTACACACAGGGCTGGTTACTAGGGGCAGTTTTCGAGACGAATTTCTGGAGAAATAATATCTTTATATGACATTTTCTAAAGACAAATCACATCTTTTGAGACGGAAACCGCCTTGAATAATAAGAATAATGTTTAGACTTTTGACTGATGTAAAAATTATGATCATTTTCAACGTAAAACTGTGTTAAATGTTGGATAGAAAATGTCCTCAACATTACGCACCCGGTGCACGAGTTATCTCGTTCTTCGGATGTGAGTGTGGAAAAGCTAAAACGAGTTATCTCGTTCTTCGGATGGAACGGGTTAAAAAAGCAATGTTACACCCTTGATTGTGAAAATGACCATATGCTAACATGTAATTAATAGTCATGTAAGAGAATGGGGCGAAAGAAAAAGAACTGGAAAGAAAGTCTCAAGGAGAATGACAAAGTGAGGCCTGAGGGATAGAACAGAAGCACATCGACAAGTTGTGTACAACAGATAGCGTAGCGTGGTCGCTAGCGGTCGTGTACAGTTTTGTTTATTACATGACGTCATCCAGCCACTTCCAAGAGCCAATTTATGAATGAAAATATAATAAGCATGCGCAGTGCAAGCCTTCTATGTCCCCACACAGTATAGTATTCCACCAAAACAAGTGTGAAATTCTCTATCACCTCGTACCAAAATCGACCTAGAATTTCACTTTCCTATATTTTATATGAATTTTGAAAGGTATTCTCAGAGGATATTTTTTCTCACCGATACCGCACAAGTAAGCAAATTTCGATTGCTTCTTGCTTTTCTGTCAAAATGGTACGAATTAGCGTCTTCCCCGCATTGTGTTTGTTTGAATTTGTAGAGTCTATCGCAACGTGCACAAAGTCAATTGGCTTCCGGGTTTCGAGGCGTCACGTAATATGCATGAAATTGCAGAGTTTTGATAATTTTCGATCGATACCGGAGCGGTCCGATCACGAACCAAGACCATTTCCTGCGTACATAACGTGACCGGATATCGTTATCGCTATCGATGCTTCCACACGCAGTCCAAAGGCAACCACGTGGTCATGACGTGATCTGCGCGATTGCCCAATCAGTGGTCTTTAAATCGCTGTGCGCAGACGATCTATCCGTTGTACACAGTCTATGGACAATAGTTCGTTGTGAGAAGAAGATGGCAAAATAAACATTGTAAAAGGAATGCAAAAATTTACCCTACCCACTCCAGGAATCGAACCAGGGGCCTCGAGGTCTTAAAACGGCGCCTTACGCATTGAGCCACACATCTTCCCATTCACTTAACACGTAATGCCCAGCAGGGGCTAGAATAATTAAGAAATTGATATTCAAGCTGAAATTTCGCCATGATCGCTACATCTGATTAAAAAATAGAGATGACATTCCCGAAAGCTCGTAGACTCAGCTACCACATACTAAAATTTCAGAGTAACAGAATTGAACATAAGCGAGATACAGCTCCTAGAAGCTTGTCATGTCATTTCATAAATACCCCTTCCATTGACATAACACATACATTCAACCAATTTTTACATTAATGTCTATAATCAAATTTATACCATGAAGATGGAATCCTATTAAAAAAATAGGGCTAATATTTCATAGAGCAATGTCTCAGCTATCACATACTGAAATTTGGAAGAAAATTGCCCAAGGATTACTGAGATACGCAAGAACGGGTAAAAAAGTTCATGACGTCATACATGAAAATTGATTTTTAGGTGGTCTGCCATGCCATGGCAGAAGATTGTGTTTGTCCGAATTTTCTTTCTTTATTATTTATTTTTATTCCAAATTTTTGTGGCATGGATATCTCAACAATGCATGGGCCATTTTTCATCAAATCTTCATCATGCATGGGTATATACGTGAACATGTTCCAGCAACAATTTCAAGGTCATGACGTCATCGTGACGTCATCTACGAGCAGTTTAATGAAAACCTATTACCTCATGTAGCTCTAGAACCATACATTTATAGCTAATCAAAATTGATATGCATCAATTTAATAATAATGCAATCAATGTCAATACATAAAAACGCGCGCGTACGCGTACATTAGTGCAAAAACGCGTGCGCAAAATTTTAAAATACTCAAAATCAGCTCAAAATTGTTTTGCATATGTTTCAGGCCATTTCTAGCATTTCAAAAATTTCCGTGCGCGCGTTCGCGCGTTTTTTCGTGCGTAGCGCGTACGCTCCATCAAAATTCTGTTTTTCTACTGGTTTTACATTTCTGATACTACTACCATCACATCCTGAAATTTTGAGCCATTTCCATGCAAAAACCAGGTCGTGAGAGTGCATCAAAGTTGAAAGTCCGCGCGTGCTTCAATACGTTTTTGTGTGCAAATATTGCAAAAAACATGAATGTCTTTCATCGGCCATAGCTCTTCAGAATGGCCGGTGACCCCCATTTTTTTTTTAATATTTGGAAAAAGTATGAAATGTAAATGTGATTTCATGTGACATTTCACCGGTAAATACATTGTGAGGTCATCATATTGCAATATGGATCGAAAAAATGAATTTTCAATTATGACGTCATTAACTTTTTTACCCGTTTTTGCGTATCTCAGTAATTCTTGGTCAATTTTCTCCCAACGTTTAGTATTTGGTAGCTTAGACACTGTTCTATAAAATACTAGCCTACTTTTTTAATATGACTCCATCTTATTGGTATAAATTTGATTATAGATATTGATGTCAAAATCGTACATATGTACGTGCAATGTCAATGGAAGGGGTATTCATGAAATGACATGACGAGCTTCTAGGAGCTGTATCTCGTTTATGTTCAATGCTGTTACTCTGAAATTTTAGTATGTTGTAGCTGAATCTAGTAGCTTTCAGCCATGTGTCTCCATTTTTTCATTAGATGTCGGAATCATGGCAAAATTTCAGCTTGAATATCGTTTTCTAAATCATTCTAGCCACTGCTAGCTGGCATTACGTGAAAAGTGAATGCGAAGATTTGTGGCTCAATGGGTAAGGCGATGTTTTAAGAATGTTCATTAACCAGCCCATGCCAGTGCATGAATTTGCCAATGCAGACCACCTTATACTTGTCCACAAGTATGTCTCGTTTTTATTCATATGGCAATATGATAACATCACAATGTATTTAACGACCAAATGATACATGAAATAGCATCTATAGTTTCCACTCTTTCAAAATAGTTTAAAAAAATTGGGGGTCACCAGCCATTCTGAGGAGCTATGGCCGATTGAAGATAGTCATGTTTTTTTGCAATATTTACACGCAAAAACATATTGACGCACGCGCGGACTTTGAACTTTGACGCACCCGCACGACCTTATTATTGCATGGAAATGGCTCAAAATGACAGGATGTGTTGTTTGTAGTGTCAGAAACATGAATCCAGTAAAAAAACGGTGTTCCGACGTTGCGTTCGCTTAACGCACGGAAACGCGCGCGTGCGTACATGTGGAAATTTTCGAAATGCTAGAAATGGCCTGAAACATATGCAAAACAATTTTGAGTTGATTTAGAGCATTTTTAAATTTTGCGCGCGCGTTTATGCACTAACGTACGCCTACACGAGCGTTTTTTTTTCATGGAAATTAATTGGCTACTCATTCATTTTATGCATGCCAAATTTCATTACACAGAGATGACCAGTTCTACAGCTACATGAGATAATAGATTTTCATTCAATTGCTCGTGCATGACGTCACGATTATCTAATGACCTTGAAAATGTTCCTGTAACATGTTTACATATATACCTATACATGATGAACATTTGATGAAACATGGTCCATGCATTGTTGAGATATCAATGCCACAAAAAATAGGAATAAAAATAAACGAGACATACTTGTGGACAAGTATAAGGTGGTCTGCATTGGCAAATTTGTGCACAGACATGGTATGATAAATGCACGGCGACACCATTGTGTTTCAATGGTGACACCATCTATTTATTAGAAATCAGAGGCAACGCTCAAGAAAACTCATAAAGCCACATACAATATACTAACATTTCAGAGACTTGACAAAATAATGACACCTTCCATTGACATAACACGTACATGCGTCCGTTTATGACACTAATGCGAATAATGAAATTTACACCATGAGGACATCAACAAAATGACAAATGAAGGAATCTCATCTATAGAAGAAGGTCTCAGCTATAACTTAGTGAAATTTGGGAGGAAATTGACAAAGGATTACTGAGATATGCAAAAGCGGGTAAAAAAGTTCATGACGTCATAATTGAAAATTCGTTTTTTCGATTCATATGACAATATGATGACGTCACGATGTACTTACCGGTAAAATGACACATGAAATCACATTTACATTTCATACTCTTTCCAAATATTAAAAAAAAATTGGGGGTCAACGGCCATTCTAAAGAGCTATGGCCGATTGAAGGTAGTCATGTTTTTTGCAATATTTGCACACAAAAACGTATTGACGCACGCGCAGACTTTCAACTTTGACGTACCCGCACGACCTTGTTATTGCATGGAAATGGCTCAAAATTGCAGAGTGTCATGCTTGAAGTGTCAGAAACATGAAACTAGTAAAAAAGCGAAATTTTGAGGCTGCGTACGCGTAACGCACTGAAAAACGCGCGAACATTTGCAAAACAATTTTGAGTTGATTTGGAGCATTTTAAAATTTTGCGCGCCCGTTTTTGCACTAACGTACGCGTACGTGCGCGTTTTTAGTCATTAAGATGAATTGTTACGTCATTAACTTTATGCATGTCAAATTTCATAACATATAAATGATGTGTTCAAGAGATATATCCAATAATGGATTTTCATTAAATTGCTCGTAGATGACGTCACGATGACGTCATGACCTTGAAAATATTGCTGGAACATGTTCACGTATATACCCATGCATGATGAAGATTTCATGAAAAATGGCCCATGCATTGTTGAGATATCCTTGCCACAAAAATTAGAATAAAAATAAATAAATAATAATAATAAAGAAAGAAAAATCGGACAAAAACAAGAGGTGATCTGCCATGGCATGGCAGACCACCTAACGAGACATACTTGTGGACAAGTATAAGGTGGTCTGCATTGGCAAATTCACACACTGGCATGGGCTGGTAAATGCACGTTCTTAAAACATCGCCTTACCCATTGAGCCACAAATCTTCGCATTCACTTTTCACGTAATGCCCGCTAGCAGTGGCTAGAATAATTTAGAAATCGATATTCAAGCTGAAATTTTGCCATGATCCCGATATCTAATGAAAAAATGGAGACCACATGGCCGAAAGCTACTAGCTTCAGCTACAACATACTAAAATTTCAGAGTAAAAGATCGTAATATAGGAAAAGATATAGCTCCTGAAAGATTGCCATGTCATTTCATGATTTCAAATAAATGACCCTCCCATTGACATTACACGTGAAATCGTCTAATTCTGACATTAATGCCTATAATCTTATTTTCGCCTTGAAGACGTTAACAAATTGGAAAGTTAAGGCAACCCTGCCATAGAGCAATGTCTTAGGCACAACATACTGAATTTTGGGAGAAAATTGACCAAGGATTACTGAGATATGCAAAAGCGGGTAAAAAAGTTCATGACGTCATAATTGAAAATTCATTTTTTCGATTCATATGGCAATATGATGACGTCACAATGTACTTACCGGTAAAATGACACATAAAATCACATCTAAATTTCATACTCTTTCCAAATATTAAAAAAAAACTGGGGGTCACCGGCCATTCTGAAGAGCTATGGCCGATTGAAGACAGTCATGTTTTTTGCAATATTTGCACACAAAAACGTATTGACGCACGCGCAGACTTTCAACTTTGACACGCTCTCACGGCCTTGTTTTTGCATGGAAATGGCTCAAAATTGCAGAATATGATGGTTGTAGTATCAGAAACATGAAACTAGTAAAAAAAACGGAATTTTGACGGTGCGTACGCACTACGCACGAAAAAACGCGCGAACGCGCGGAAATTTTTGAAATGCTAGAAATGGCCTGAAACATATGGTCATTTTCACAATCAAGGGTGTAACATTTTGTTTTTAGGGCCAAAATTTCAAAATGTGTTTCCATACATGTTTCTATAAAAATCAAAAGCAGAAATGTTTAAATCATTGATTTTTTTTGGTTTTGGAGCATAGGCTACTTTTGAAATTTGAAAAAAAATAGAGAAAAGATGACAAATGTTATAATTTTGACAAAAAACAACATTTTTATTTTACTGCATATTTTACAAAAGCTTTTGTCAAATGTATGTGAATTACCATTTTCTGATATGTCATCCATATGTACTTAAATGCAAAAAGATCTTTTTCCTTCAATCTTATTTGGTATTCTGAAAAGTTTGATATCTTTTTCAAATATTAGACAAAAAATGGTTAAAAACATTGCATTTTTTAGATTTACTAATCTTGCAGGAGGAAATACAAAATAAGAATTGTTATACAAAAACCTTTCAGTGGGGGCTAGTTTCCTGCGAAAGTTCAAAAGCAATCGCATCTCAAATGCAAAACTTGAAAATTTCACAAGTCTGTGTTTCGGAGACTTCAGCTAACAAAATGGTTTGTTTCGGAGACTTCAATTTTGCTAACATTGTTTAAGATCATCTCTAGGGTATAAGGGTCATTACAATATAACTTGTATGTTAACATCATATCAAATTGTAAACTTAGCACTACAAAACAGGTCAAACAAAGTAAACCAACTTATAATTTTCAAGTAACAGAGTGTTTTCGAGTATGCCTATCCACGCTCAAATTTAATAATGGCAACAATTACTTGTGTTGAATCATTGGACAATAAAAGCAACAATAAACTGACATGGCTCACCAAATTTCACACAGATGGCATTCAATGAAACATAGAATGTTTACTTAGAATGGTAGAATGATCAGCAATATGTGTCTTGGAAGCTTCAAGTTAGTGACAACCTTATGTTTCGGAGACCTCAAATTTGCTAACATGCTATGTTATTCTGAATAAGGTAGGCTTAGTAAGGAGCATGCGTTTTTTGTCTTTAGTAATACCTTTAACTGTCATCAAATGTACATTTTGAAGCATTGCAATGGAGAGCAACTGAGTTTAACATTCTATTCATTAGCTTGAATACTAATCTGGCTTATTTAATCTTTTTTATTGGTATTAAACATTACATGTACATAAGAAGGAAAAATTAATATGTGTTGTATGTTTATACTAAGTACTAGAGTGATAAATACTAATAATTTCTAGGAATGTTTAACTTGCCATATTAGATTTTGTTTAATTTTCTGCATGCATTATGTAATAAGCAGCTCTGTTTCGGAGACTTCAAAGGTGCTAACACATTAAATTGTTAGTGAAATCTGAATTATTAGAAGCAAAATGGAACTTGAACTTTTGAAAACATATTGAACAGTTACTCAAACACATTTACATTATGCACACCAGGGGCCATATTCATGAAAACCTACTACTTTAGTATCAAACTACATGTAGGCCTAAGTGAGCACCAAAAGGCCTAGTTACCAAGTATGGCGCATACAAGCTATCAAAACCATGCATACTGTGGTGCAAATTAGACCTTAGTGAGTGGATAAGTTGAGTATGGAGTATGCGCTGACAATCAGAATAATCACAAAAGTGTTGTTGAGAGAAACATGTGGTTCCTTTATTACCCCAAATTGAAAGAAAAAGTTTTGCAAGGGAAGTAGGATCATTTCTATTCATTATTCGTAGGTAGTCCACGGTTGAATAGAGTTACATAATAGTGGGAAACAAATTATCTGAAAACGAAGAACCAGTTTGAAGCTCAAATACCAAGTAGCTCGATCACCACAGGGAAGCTAACTAAATTGTTATTCATTGCTGAGAACATTGCTCCCTACTTTTATACTTAGATTAGGACAATCTACTTACAAACTAGATGTTTTTGACAGTGACATTGTAAAAGTAATGTAAGCAGAATCATGTCCATCACTACAAGAACAATAGGAACAAGGCCACATGTAAACATGGTTTTGTAGCTAGTGCACAGCCAAGTTTTTTCTATACTGTTGAACATGGACCAAAATACTAGCATATAGTTTCTTGGCTGTACATGGATACATGTATGTCTGAGTCTGTTAACATACGTCTGGTAATAAAGACTAAGCCCTCTGCCCTGTCCTCTTGCAGAGAGCAGGCAGGGAAGAAGGCTGTGTCCTTATTTCCAGACTTAGATCTGTGCACACTGAGTTGTGTCCAGACTTGAAACTAGGCCACCAACAGACAAGCTATCCTCAGGAGGTTAATCTCTTTTTGGCAGACAAGTTTGGCAAATTCATTGAGGATAAGGATGAAAACACTACATGTACATGTATCAAATTATCAACAACAAAAATTAGACATATTTTTATGTATAGGACCTAAACAAAATTATCTCTATGCGCTTTACCATAATATTGAAAATAAGATAATAACATACTTATAACATCATGTACAGTATATGTAGATTATGATAGATAAATACAATATAAATTCTGAATATATTTATCAACAAGTGATCTGAGAGAACACGGTCAAATTACTTCATCATAACAATTATCTATTTTATAAAAAAAAAATGCATTGACATTAGAACATGAGTATATACGTATGTATTCAATCTGTTAAACTTATGAATTGTGAGCCAGTGAATATATGAATCTAGTAAACAAAGGAATTGTTTATTTAGTGTGTTTTAGATGTGTAGATTTTAAATGCTCTCCAGAGTGCGACCAAGATTGTGAAGCGTAGCTACGCTTAATACATCCTGGACCTGTAGTGGACTGGACTGTAGGATTATATTTAAAAACAGCTACCTGGGCAGCTAATTTGAGCCTATACAATTTGCAAACATTGAAAGATCACTAAATTTGTCCAATGGGTTCCTCTTTGTCCTCTCATCCTGAAAAAACATATTTTCTACACACTGCACACATAAAGTTTCTCTGGTTCAGCAGTTCTTCTTACCAAATTGCATATCGACAGTCAGTGAGAGAATGACTGAGTTGCTTACTAGTGACTTAGAGTAGCCCGGCCTATATCAACTCTGAATTTATGAAAGAATCTAGAATGAAACTAGTGCTAGTAAGATTTCGTGAATACCAATTTTTCTAAGCTAATCCTAGCCGATAATTAAAACAGTTTTAGAACGCAGCTTCAGTCAGGTCTGCAACTAACTGTGAAAGTAAGCAAATTCAGGCCTTTTAGTAGCTTACTAGGCTTAGTAAGGTTTCATGAATATGGCCCCTGGCTAAGATATTTCTCATATTTTCCCCAAAGTAGAGAATAATTTCCATTATTTACGATGGATTGTGACACAAAAGCAAAAAAAACAAAAACAAACAAATGTATGTAACAGCTAGTAAATACTGTCACATTTGCAGGCCTTGGAAAAATTAATAGCCACTGTGGTATGCAATACACAAAAGTAATTTCATTTCAGGACAATTTACCCTTCAAAATAAATGTTCATGTTCTCATATGGAAATTCAGTTAAAATTACCTGGTTGACAAAAATTCAAACATTCTTGGGAGGGGTGATTATGCTTTCAATTTTGAGTAATGGGTGAGCAACGTTCACATAGGCATGATGTATTGCTATGGTGTATCGCATGTCCTGGTTGCAAAGTAGACACAACCCTGAGGCTTGTGTTTTACATTTCAAGGAAAAGTTATCTGCCAACTTGCAGTAATTAGCTCTTCTTTGTCCTACAAGTCCTACAACCCATAACTTTGCTGGATCCAGTGTTCATGTCTGTCTGTCAGAAGTGCCTTTTGTGTCAATGAAGATGAACTAATTGATGTGCTACATGAGTCCAGATGACAAATGATTCTATTTTGTAATGTCTTGAGTCAGGATATCCTTGGCCACCTCATGGTCTTGCCTTGCTGTCAATGATATGAATGATGTGGTATGTTCCATTATCTCATCAGGGACAAGCAAGGAAACATTTGTGGGTATGCTAATACAGTACAGCTTACAGATTATGTTCCTGTATGAATTTGTGTATGATACACATGTATAAGCACATGTTACTACATGATGGTGTGATCTTATGGTCTGTTCCACTGTCTTAACAGTGGTGGTAAACATGCTTCTGTAAAAGGTACTGGTTATTCTTGGCCACCTCATGGTCTTGCGGCGCTGTCAATGTTATATGAACGATGTGGTATGTTCCATTATCTCATCAGGGACTAGCAAAGAGCTTGAGAGCTTTGTGTTAGCATAAAAAGAAGTCTCCGAAACAAGTAGGATAGCTATAAAAGATGTCTGATACTTTGAGAAAATGAATTAATATTTTTTAATACTTTAGATGCTAAATCTATGAGAAAGGTTGCATGACTTGTCTGCATTCAAAATTTTTACGAATTGGTGCATTTAACTTACATTTGGAAATCAGGAAAGAGGTGAACATTTACATTTTGGGGGCAAAATTACATGCAGTTATCACAATTATATGAAATAAAGGAGAACTAAGAGTTCTGTTTATTTCTAATGTTTTTCAGTAGTTCCAGTAGATCGATATAAACAAATAATCAACAAAATAATAATCATGCAACTATGTTTTGGACTGCAAAGACCAGAAATGTTGTGTTAGCAATTGGTTGAAGTCTCCGAAACGCTTTTTTCTAGTTATCAGAAATTATTTTCAAGAATTAGCTCAATATTTAAATTAATTAAGTTTCAAAGCAGTCTCTACATGACAATACATCACTACAATAAAGATTCAGAATGAAATATATCAGGCTTGATGTGTAAAATATGCAAAATAGTATTTTTCATGTTTCGGAGACTTCATTTGTTTCGGAGGCTTCAAGTGGTAACGGAAAGTTGGTAATGTGTGGCATTTCCACACTTAAAGTTATATCTCAATAATTTTTTGATGAATGGTCAGTGGGGACATATACTGCATTTTGACATACAGATTGGTTGAGTACCATTATAAGTTTTTGCACAAGGCCACAAACTAATTTGTTTCGGAGACTTCATTTCAGCTAACGGAAAATTACCACTGTTCAGTCTGGAATCTGTAAAAAGATAAAAAATGCTGTGACCGGATAAATTTCATCAGCAATGGAAAGTAAGGATATGAGGAGTATCTCAATAAAGAAATAAGAGATATACAACCAATAATAATTTATGGGTTTTCCCTCAAAGTTTAGTGTCAATTGCTAACGGAAAATGAAGTCTCCGAAACGACAAATATCGATGGCTCGTTAAAAAAAATCGATCTCTAATGACAACCAAAAATAGTTTGGTGCTTTTCATTGAACATCTTACTACAATATTAGCACAAAAAATAAACCTTTGAAGGTACTGGATAAAATGCACAGCTTTGTAAAAAAAAGGTAATGCTTTTTGGGTACACTAAAAAGTGCCGATTTAGGGTACAGTACCTGCCAAAATTAAACGAAGTTACTCACGATGATGTCTATGCTACCCAAGGTAGGTCCTAACTAGATGGCTTATGTGAAAAAAAAAATTGAATTCTATAACTGTACGAGACCCCCAGGGATCAAAATGTTAAAAAAGCAATGTTACACCCTTGGTTGTGAAAATGACCATATGCAAAACAATTTTGAGTTGATTTTGAACATTTTTTAATTTTGCGCGCGTGTTTTTTCACACTAACGTACGCGTACTCGCGCGTTTTTATTTATTGAAATGAATTGTGTTATTATTAAATTTATGCATATCAATTTTCATTTGCTATAAATAATTGGTTCTAGAGCTACATGAGATAATAGGTTTTCATTAAACTGTTCGGAGATGACGTCACGATGACGTCATGACCTTGAAAATGTTGCTAGACCATGTTCACATATATGTCCATACATGATGAACATTTGATGAAAAATGGCCCATGCATTGTTGAGATATCAATGCCACAAAAATTTGGAATAAAAATAAATAAATAAAGAAAGAAAGAAAATTCGGACAAACACAAGAGGTAATCTGCCATGGCATGGCAGACCACCTAATAATAATAAAGAAAGAAGGAAAATTTGCATGGCAGACCACCTAAATATCCGAATCTGATGAACAGGAGCGAAATCTCGTACGTTTTTTACCTCTTCCCTAAAACATCCCTAACTCTCCCCCATTTCCTTCTGTGTAGTCCCATGTGTAGACTTTTTTGTATGTTGGTGTAGGTACAACAGATTCGTTTTTAATTATGGCATATATCTACACTATAGTGAATGTGAAAACAATATCAAAACCACAAGAAGAAGAGACTGTGTATATTTCATAATGAAAATTTCAGAAAGTTTAATGTGTCAATTTCTGCCAGTTTATAAACAGTGACAGTGACGGGTGATCCAGAGAAGAAAGCCCGGCAAGCTGAACGTGCCCGGAAGTACCGCCGGGGTCTGTCTGAAGGTCAGAGGCAAAGGCAGAGGGAATTGGCCAGGCTAAGGCAGCAACGATTCCGAGAAAGGAAAAGAGAAAGGGAGAAATGGTAAAGTTGTTTGATTACTAGTATTTGAATTGAAGTTATAGATCTAGATATTGAGTCAGTTTTTCTTTTTTAATGTGTGTATATTGGTGGTTTGTAATAGGTTACTGTATATATAAGTTTTAATACTAGAACAGTGAAATAAGTACCATGTATTAAAGGGCATATATACTGTACTGGGAAGGTAAAAAAACCTTCAAAATGTAATTGTTAGCAATCTTCGTACTGATGGTCTTAAATTTATGTATCGTCTATTTTAGAAGCTTGCTGAAAGTTATTTGCCATCAAATAATCTACATTTGGAGTAATGAGTGATTAAATCACAAATCCTCAAATGTTCGGGCCGAACATTTTGAAGATTTAATCATTAATCATTAATTACTCCATATGTGGATCATTTGAGGGCAAATAACTTTCAGCAAGCTTCTAAAATAGACGATACATAAATTTAAGACTTATCAGTACGAAGATTGCTAACAATTACATTTTGAAGGTTTTTTTACCTTCCCAGTACAGTATATGCCCTTTAAATTAAATTGTACTTTTCAATCTACCTGTAAGTTGGAATCAGGCAATAAAGGAAGTTAGAAGGATAATTAAGTTTACCCTAATTTCTTCAAGCCCTGCCAGGATTAAATGTTTGCTGATGAAAAATTATGTGCCTTTTATGATAACTGTAAAAGTGGTTATTTTCACAGGATTAATTGTTCGTGCTAAGCCAAATATGATGCATTCCGCGATTTTTTAATTTCGCAAAAAGTCGGCCGTTTCCATTGAACAAAAAGGTAAACAAAAATATTTATGCATTTAGGGCCTGGAAGTCAACAGTCCTTCTTGGCTCGCCAGTCTTCTTAGCACACACGACCATCCTATGGCACCATGTTACAGGCTCCCCAACTGGGACAGGTTCAAGCATGCCCAGCTGAACATCGTGATCCAACTCAGCCTTGACAGCATCCCGCCAGTGGAGTGGGACAGGCACAGGGGTGTGATGTGCGATAGGCTCTGCATCTGGATCCACCATCAGTTTCATAGGAGGGCCATCCATCAGGGGCAGGGGCTGGTGTTCACAGGTGTTGAATGTGCTGCTCTTGTAATAGTCCAGGAGGTATCGCTGGAGTTTGTCACGATTTTTCTCAGTCGCTGGGAAAGGCAGTGAGGTAGGGGGTGGCGGTGGCCTTTGGCGCATGGGGCATTGGCAGATTTTCCCAGTAGGGGTCCCCTCAAGGGCTGCAGTCGTATCCATCAGGGGCCGCTCCTGTGTCACACCCAGTTGTGGAAAACTGTCCGAGATGATTCCCGAGCCAACGCAGGCTTCCCGGCTGAGAAAGGGCTGATCAGAGCTGTGCCTGCATTTGTGTCCATGTGCATCGCACTGTGTCTTACGGATGCGAGCAGGGGCACCCCGACCATGTCCCTTTTTTCCACAGTAGTCACACAAGTCTTGGCCCTCCTTGAGGTGCGTTTGCTTGGTCCTCCGGTATGAGCTGCTGGCAGAGTTCACGGCATGAGAGTCAATGAGAGAAGATGCGGAACGCTTCCCGGCTTCCTTTGCCTCGATGAACTGGAAGACATCTTCTAGATCCATGGTCTGGTTCTTGTCTCCCAATAGGTCGAGCTGGATCTCGGGGTCAGCGAGTCCCCTGGTCAGGGCATCCCGCAGTATTTCGTCAGTGTAGTTGACATCAATAGAGCAGCCTGGGCACTTGATGACAAATTTACAGATGCCGGCTTGACCTCGTAAGCGGGCTCCGAAGCCGCGAATCGTCTCTTCCTGATCCTGACGCATGTTATGCAGTGTCACTCGAGCAACCATGGTGTTTTCCTCACGTACAGCGAGTCTCTTGATGGCTGCGAGCACCTCCATTTCAGACATAACGGTGAGGCTGCCACCAGAGGATCTTGTAAGGTCCTTGCGAAGGGGCTCCTTGCAGCATTCAAGGAGTTGCATGACCCTGTCCTTGCCAGAGACCTTTGTGGCCTCCACATAATCTGACCATCGGGAGGTAACGTAAGGCAGCCCAGTCTTCACTAGTACCAGCTGCAGCTATGGTAGGCCTCTTGACTTTCTCTATCTTGGCAGCTGGCCCTGTCCCAGAGGCATGAATCGTGCAGTGGGTTGTGAGTAGGGCAGCGACAATAGAGGCATCAAGCTCTGGCGTAGTGTAGTCACAGCCTGGGATTGGGCAGGATACGACAGGCATGGTGGTAGCTAGGCCAGTACTCTAGACTGTGAACATAAATGAGTACCTGTACTGTTTGCCCGGGATCAGCAGACGCTGGAATAGCAATGTTCACAGTCTTCTGTGTAGAGAGCAGGACAGGTATGAATCAAGTGTTAATATCCTCTAACCACATGATTATGAATGAAGTTGTTACAAGAGGTCTGTAGTCTCACTTAAGGCTTTTTGGCTTGTACAAATAGTCAATGTAAATGTTATTTCACTGAATGTAATTGTAGCTAGTTCCTAGGCTGAGGAAGACATCTGGTAACACAGACTACGCCCTATCCCCACTTGCTGGCTGCTCTTCAGCAAATGAATAGTCTTTGTTTCCAGACCTGGTTTTTCACAGATTTGGTTGTGCATGTCCTCCACAGCTTGGACACTAAGGCTTATATGAAGCTACGATAAGAGCTCCCTTTCAAGTGTTTCTCATATACTCCTCTTGATGTCTGCTCTAGAATGGATCCCAATATAAAGGACTCCGCTAGCTGGACGAGAATTTAAAGTCTGCATTTAATAACCTAACACTACCACTTGATAAAAATGTGATTTCAAACTCACTCCACATGACATAACATGGTGTGGATACACTATTGTAATCTCGTGATAAAAATGCATCCAAATATTCAAATGATAAATCCATTTATCATTTTCCTCCCTCCTGGTCTTAACAGGTTTTTATTGCATGCATGATGTCTTCAATATTCAGTATGTGTGTTTCATGCAATGCATTGTGGGTATCATTGCATTAATGACTGGAAGTAAGGCTACATCCCATTGTGCTACATACATACATACATGTATCGCCACACGTGTGCTGCACTTGTAATCTGTTCATCACTTGAATTTGTGTACTTTGACCTGCTGGCTTTGAACATCAAAGGTATCGATGATTTGTGTGGGGTTTTACTAGCAATATGTTTTTGTTTTTTTTACAGTTGTTTGTTTATTATTGATATTATGACCTGGAAGGCTGATCATATTGTGATTTACATGAATGACGGTGCAACATACGTACATGTACATGTATACTGTACAGACTTTTGTACATTTCCTGATGCTGTGTTTTGTACGTGGAGTGCATGCAATCAATAATGACATATTTAAGCCATTGAGAACATGTAGTTCGATCCTCATGGTGTGCTATGGTGTTCATTTTTCTCATAGCATTTGATAAACATGTTAGCATGTCAACTAGCTGTCTTTTGGGAGAGAAATCTATATATTTCAAGATTTTAGAGTTATATTTTGATTATATTTAGGCAATTCAAAGCAAGTCTCTGTTTCTGCTAAGGCTGCATGCATACATTTTGACTCAACTAATGTATTAATTAGCCCATAAAATGCATGCATACATTTTGACTCAACTAATGTAATAGCCCATATATATGAATTGACAAAAAAAGAATACCAGTTAGTATACAATACAACTTCCATAGAAGCCAGTGAAATCTATTTGCATGCCATGACTTCGATAGTACTTTTTTCTGAGGGGCGTAGCCGCAAAGAAAATGGTGACAATAATTGAATCCGCCAAATAGATTTCACTGGTGTCTTGAGCTGAAGGCGTTATATATTTTTGTTTATATCCCTCATCATGATTTTATGATGGGCCAATTAGCAGGAAGTAAAATATCTTAATTCCCAAAGATCCCGCTAACGTTAGTAAGTTGGTGAGGGTGATGGTACGAACTACTGTAAAAGTGTTTTTTTTTGTGTGCAGATATTTTCGCACTCAGCGGGGGTCTCGACATTTTCGGAGAGATGTTAAATTCGCGATCGGCAAAATCTAGAGTAACTAGCTCTAGGCTAAGCTTAGTAATCCATCTGATCATGTGCGAATTACAGTACTTTGACTGTATTCATTTGACCTACATTCTGGACATTCTTCCTCGCATCGCGTGCGCTGTATCGTTGTGTGTGCTATTTATAGTGCCGCATACGCAACTCTGCTCGTTCAACACATTTTCTAGCGTGGATAAATTCAAGGTAATGCTCAAAACCTTTTCATGTGATGTTCAATTCGCGGACGCATCCCTATTCATGAAATTCGCGAAAATAAAACCCCTGCAAAAGAAACCACTTATACAGTATCACTTCCCAGGCGATCTGGATGTAGCTATCTTTCCGAAGCGCAGCTGAGGAAAGATAGCGAATACATTCAGATCACCGAGGAAGTGATAGTTCATCTCATTGCCAGAAACCAAAAGTTGATTATTGGCTTTATATTCCACATCTGTACCAAAAATGACAATTTGACGTACAAAAGTAATGTTTACTTCTCTACCTAACCCAGAGCCGCTGCATTAGGACGCGTTAGTATACTCAAAATATTGATCACGCGTTAGGACTGTGAGGAGTGAAGAGATCAGCGAAACCAAAAAGTGCTATCACCTCAAGTGTAACAAACTTTTCTTCTCAGGTGTTCAGCTACTGCTGAGCTGTTCATCTACTCTGAGCATAAGAGGGATGTCAGGCTCCGCCGGACTGACAGCTCAGCAGTAGCTGAACATGCCTGGGATAACCAGCACCAACCGGACTGGGATGGGGTTCAGTGCATCTCCCAAGAACGGCACTGGTACACACGTAGGGTTAAGGAAGCTATCAATATCCGTCTCAATCCCAACAATTTCAATCGAGACAAGGGGATCGATATCCCCGATTTTTGGATTCGCACGATACGCCGCCATGACACTCGACCGCCTTTCGATACGCCTTAGTAGCCCGTTGTTAGTCTAAAGCCAGCCTTTGTTACCGCCCAACAATGTGCTGCTTTTAGCGACCCTTGGACTTGTTGGTCGCCCGTAATTACCGGCCTGTGGCTTTGTCCTTTTTGTCTTTTTTCGGTAACTTGTTACCGCTGGTCAATGCGAGGCGCATCAACGGTCTATTGTTGGTCAAGTACCCGGATACGCCGGCTATTAGTATTGGACCATTTATGAGCATATTTCAGTTAGTGCGCTGCACTGACCATAGGGTATTTAAACCCCTACTTACTACAATTTTGTATCACACCTGACGAAGTGTTGCAGCGGCGCACGAAACGTCGTGATCTTTTCGATTCTGTTTACCTTACATTGCGAGACAAACGATTATCAGAAGCCATCAATCATCTTGTTGAGAGCTCTCATAGTATGTTTCTTTAATTAGAGAAAAATGCAATTAATTAATACATCACACGGAACATGGGCTATCTTGATGTTCAGCGGAAACAAGATCGCTTTAATGTTGCAACTCACGTGATAGTACACAGTATCAGCGTTTTCATTATCTGCCATAGTGAAAGTCACTCGCGATAGATTTTGTTTCTGGATTCGAAGTTGCTATTAGTATTTTATTCACTGCCTATATGCAACTGAATTCTCTAGGCTTGGCGCACAGACATTGTATTACAGGTAATGCCTGCTCGTTGCGCAGCCCCCCTTTGTGAAAGCACTCATCCAGCGGTTTCGCTGTTAATGTTTTCAAGCGCTGATCGGCAACCTCACATTTACAAGAGCTGGGTAACAGCTTTGTCGATCGAGTGCGTACAATGCGGCCGGCTGGGCTCTCCCCACCCTGAAGAAATCTCTACATACCGTACGTGCTGAGCTGCACAAGCAGAAACAATTGTTGAAATATAGTTTGCTGGCTGCGATCGATTAGAGTATCGTGAGGTGGTATCGTTATCGAACAGAACTATTGCAATGTGATGTTAAAACGATTCCTAGCAATGTTGAAATAAATTCAGGATCTCAAACTTGTTTTGTATGATCATTTTAGATATGTCTTTGAAGAGATTTGAATTTAAATTGGCATAATGAGTGGTGACCAGCTTGTGCTCGAGTCACAAAGGGAGTTTGCATTAACTCATTTAGGCAACCAACATTGAAAAACCCATAGACTTCAGTGTATCGATGTGGCAATTTGTGGAAAGCAAAGACCTTAGAGCACTGCGAAAGAGCGCTTCGAAACAGCACAAGAAGGATTACTAGCGCATATTTACGCACAAAAAAGTGAAATACGCCATGGGGAGAAAACGCTACCATTTTAGGATGCTGAGCCGCGAGCTGGCTGCATGGCTGCATGCACTACGCGTATAATTTTTTTTTAGAGAATGAACAAAAAATGATGGGTGAATTCAGGAATATTTCTAAAAATGATTGCTACCATGTATGAACTGATCCCCCCACCCACACCTCTCATTTTCCCCCTTTTGCACTCACATATATGCAGCCCTATACTTTTTTACACCTGCGATGTAGTAGAAACAGACGACATAGCCTTGATGATGTCGGTGTTGAAATTTGCTTGCATCCGGTAACTTGCTTCCTAAAATGGCGTCCACACTGGCCCATGTAGTTTATACATCTTTTTTTTTTAGAGTTATCTGTCTTGTGCTGCTTTGCAGAGCTCTAAGGTCTTTGGAGGAAAGTAGTTGCAAACAGAAGTGTCTGCCAGGCTGCCTAACATGTCGTCATGTCATCATAGTGCTTTTTGCAATGGGAATGCAACAAACAATTAACGTGCGCGTGGTACAAATACGCAATAAGCAATGTGTGATAGAAATATGCACTGTAATCTAACATCAACGCGCTGTTGATTGCCAAAAATGGGATAGAGTACGTTCCGCTGTGGAAAAATCTTGTTTAATGGTTATATGGGCTTGATCTAAATAATTCATCGTTAATTCATGTGATATGAAACAAATAGATAAACTGTTCTGGTATTTGTTACATGGTTTAACAATGGGCCTGTCTAAATAAAACATGAAATGAAAACTATAACCACTAATCCTATGTGTCTGTCAGATTCTCTATTAATTTATTTTGTCTCTTTCTTTCATCTTTTATACTGGCAGTAACATGATGACTGACTGCGAAAATACCCAATGTGATGACACAGCTGCAAAAATGAGTCCGGTCTTGGAAGAAAGCTGTCCTCCTATGGCAGACAAAGAGTACAAAGTGGTGACCATGAGCAATCGGTCAAAGCAGGAGAAAGGGTCCAAACAGGGAGACCAAGAGGAAGACAAGACTTCTGATGCTGACTACTGTTGGTCGTACGACAAGTCTATGTATGCCCCCCAGATAGAGGATATCGTTGACCGGCACAGAAATAAACCAGATTTAATGGAGGAAGATTGTGAGCCATCACCTGGGATCCTCCAATCGATGGACCAACCACCGAAGGGGGACAAGCAGGTAAGGCAAAATATGGTATCATTCTTTGCAAGATGAGCTCTGAAAGCTAGACTTGTGATTTCAGGTCCTTCTGTAGCCTAGTTTCTACGCTGTGGATTGCATGAGCACAAACAAGTCTGTGAACAGCTTTGTCAGGTAACAAAGACTACGCCCTTCCTTCTATTGCAGGCCCTGTGAAGCCCTGGGTATACCTACAAAAGAATATTAAAAGTGTATGATACTGAATGAAGAAAGTTAAAAAAAGTGACAGGTCACTTTATTGAACCAAATTTCACCACTGTCACCTGTGGAATGACACATAATTGTGTATTTCATGTCCCAAAACATTATTACAATATGTAGATTACTGTTGCCAGCATTTTAATACAACATTGTAAATTGTGATGCCTAAAGTTTCTTTAAGAAAATTATTACCTTTGTGTGATATTATCAGTATAAAACTTATTATACTTTCTGTCCATTGTTAGACATAATCTTAAAAAGGACTTGTCTCATGTAGTTTATTAACCTTTAGGTGTATTTCATGTCCCATGTATCATTACAGTTTGTTGGTTCTAGTGATGGTGCTTCGTCCACCAGTGAGTCTGGTTACCAAGGTAACGGGGCAGGATTAAGGAGCGTTGGTTGGGGTGCGGCTGATGATGGGGATGATGAGGAGCCACCAAACCATTCCTGTCACTCCCATATCTTGAGCCAGTGTGAAGCAAGTACATCCTTCCAAGTAAGGAAATTGAGTATGGTGTTGAGGTTTGTTTGTTGGTCTCGATTAAATTATATGTATTCCATTTACTAGGACCACTTTTAATCATGAAAATGTTGATTGTTGGATTAAAAGTAAACAGAGATAATAATATAAAACAAATTAACAATGGAAAAAACATCATAATGCACACTATCCATTGTAAGTGACTGCTTACATGAGTTTATTTTTGTTGGGTTATTCTTGGACAACTTTGCTGAATGTTAAACATTGGAAAAATAATACTTATTTGCTTGGACTGGGTTTGCCACTGCTGATCTCTTTTTGTAGTTTGCCACTCATCCCGCTTCTCGCACTTTTCTTGTCATTTTATTGATATAGCTGGTCAAATATTCACATTTAGGCAAGATATAATAATGACGGGTATTATCCGAAAATATGAATCTGTGAATTGGTGTAACTCACTATAATTGTGCTAAATCCTAGCTACATGTAGTATTACTTGGTCCTCTCATGGAGTTGTCCTTGTATCAGGTGCTTCTTTCAGCATACATGTCTGACCAAAGTTCTACTTTAACTAATCCTTTGCTCTGTTGGTTCAGAAACAATCAGTGAAGGAAAGGCATTTTGAAGCCTACTTGAGAAGCCCCGAGGAGCCAATGACAGATCTGCAATTGACTGTAGATGAATCAGGTAACTCACTTTAGACCAATATTAGGGTATGTTAAATCAGGGTATATTGATAGGGTATTCTAGGCAACATATGAACCTATTGCTCACATTTAGATCATTGGGCTTTGTGAGTTAAACCTGGTCCAGTTAGGATGTCAACATTTGCCATGGAACTACAGTATAACCAAATGGATGTGGCTTAATTGTGTCCTTCAAGGTATTTGGAGTTTGATTCTATTGTATGAATAGCAGATGGTATGGGAGTCATACTGCTTTGTATCTGAGTGGAAGAAAGCCAGCCTGCATAATCGGTATGCGAGCTCAGTAAAGAACTGGTTAAAGGGAATTCTGGTAGTACAGGTGAAGACTCTGGGACTCCTAATTGAATCACATCAAGAAAGTGCTATTCTGCCACTATTGTAGTCCAGATTCTTGTTTGATACCAGGAAGTAATTATTTGAAAATGAACAAGAAAGGTTGAAATAATAAAAAAAAATCTGAACCACTTTGATGATGGCAGAAAGATTATGCCATAATTGCAGCCTTGAATCATTACCCGTATTACTGCCCTCTCTTGGAAGAACTCAGGAAATAAAAATGTTAACGAAAAAAAGTGAAAAATTGTTCCTTTTCATAAGTAATCTAAATTTTTTACTTTGTTGTTCCTTAACCCTATCTAGCCCTTCGCGATAAATTTGTAACACGAAAAGATCATCACGCCTCGACGTTTCATGACTCTTTTCCTCCAAGTATCACGCAACTTGAAAGATCAAATTTGCGATGCGGGGTACGCGGTTTTGAACATTTTGTACGTGCATGTCAGACCAAAAATGCTCAAAAATGTGATTTCATGTACAAATCCAATGCAAATTGTGTATCTAGCCAACATTCATAAATGTATCATTATTTTTATTTTCACTGATGAAAAACAATAGATTTCATGTTATTTATGACTAAAATAGTGTTGCTAATGATTTCCATCGAAAAAAACAATGACAAACATGAAGTCGAAAAAATAAAGAAATACATAAGAAATGAAAACAAACAATAAAGTACATGAGAAAACATTTGATATTGCCAATTTTTAAAATCCTAATTGGATGATAATCCTAAGAAGAGTGTCCGTACTGAAATCTAGCAGTTTTGGGGCTATATTTAAAGATTTACAGCCGAATTTTGATTTTATCCATTAATTAGCAGAATTGATTGATTAATTAAATAAGAAATTGAATAATTTTGCAGTAATTGACAATTGAATTGTGAAGATTATGTCATGGGTGACGTGCGTGCCAATTTTCGTCGCGATCGCGCAATCAACGCTCGAGATCGGGTTATGCAATTTCAAAATAGCCCAGGCTATATAGGGTTAAACACCAACAATGCATGTTATTATAAAAGTTAAGATGCGAAAGCATCGCAATTCAGTCTCCATACGAGCCACTAGGTAATGTCTAGATTTTTGCTATTACCTGTTGGCTGTTGTTTTATCTGTCCCTTATGGCTGAACTTTACTTGACCCTCAAACATGACCTTCCTATCGAAATGTTATTCCTAGATATGCCAAACTTTGCTGCAGCAAGAATGTTTTTTTTTTGTGTCAATTTCAAGAGGACACTAGTTATTAAATAGATTGTTCATTGGAAGCAATTTGGTGCAAATCGTCTGCATTAGTCATGTTTCCTTATTATTATGCAAATATAACGATTAAGAAAATGTGACCAATCAAATCATCAGTAATATCGATAAATGTTTATTAGCATAAACATAAACATAAACGGCCCGAACATTCTGAGGATTTGTGATTTAATCGCTAACTACTGCAAGTATGGATCATTTTAGGACAGCAAATTTTCAGCAAGTTTCTAAAATGGACAATACATGAATTTAAGACCATTGGCTCTCTCTCTCTCTCACACACTTTCCTCATCCCATCTATCTTCAACTCGATTCTTCCTCTCACTTTCCTTTCTCTTGCTTACATCACAATACTTGGCCCAAAACCACTAAAAATGTACAATTCAGGTTTCGGAATTTTGAAAAAATAAAGTTCCCTAAAAATCATCCAGACAACAAAAAAATGAAAGAAGTGACATTGAATTTTAATTGAAAAAATTATAGGCAACAAATGTCGCGATTTTTTTTTTCTATGATATGTTAAGTTGAACAAGGTCATTTTACCTCTGTAACTTACGTTACTGTGCTTATTTTTAATTAGCCACATTCATTCTTTGAAGAGCTGGACAATGCCAATATCCTACCATTATCGGATACTTTCAAACATCTGACCATTCTAATTTCAAAGTACCTGACTATACTTTCTATTCATTCTGATGAGTTATTGTTACCGTCAATTATTGTATTGTAATTGAGATCCAGGTTGTAAACTAGGCAAGCTAGATTGTTCTTTATACCATTCTCATTCTATTACATGTAACTTTCATATACCTACCAAAAGTTATTAGTTGGATTTGTCAAACATGTATTCTAAAAAAAATTCTATCATTAATTGACCAATGAAGAAGCGAGTGTTCAAACCTTGGTAACGTATGTTACGTATATGAGTCACGCATGTTACAAATATTAATCACTAAGAAGAAGAGTGATTTTAAGAGCTGTTCTAAATATCAACAATACCAACATTGCACGAATGCGTCAATGCTTCTGGCAGAAGATTTGTTTAACTGTTATCCGATGTCACCGTCTTTAGAGTGATCACACATTTGGCCTAAAAGTGGAAAATGTGAATAAAATCATTAAATTCCAAGAGTAGATATTATGTCTCAATATGACGAGCTCCATCACTGCAAAATTACTTGTTAATGTGACCTGTTTAAAACCGCAGTTATACATTTATACAAAAGTCATAAAAGGCATTATCGAGTAACCCAAAGTGTATCAGTGTGTAGTATAAATAATGATAACGTACGTTTCAATTATTTCCGGATTGAAATAGTAATCTCTCGAAAGTAGAGATGCGTTGAATGGGCAAGAATAATGAATCATACATCGTAAAAAAAAAACCCACATCAAATGTAAATGTACAAACTGGTCAGTATTTAACCGTAAAATATTTGTATAAGTATGCATCATTATATCTGGCTTTTAACGTAAAAAACATGAAGGATATCACGCAAGCCTGTGAATTTATGAGAACATCATTTCATACATGTATATATATATATATATATATATATATATATGTGTGTGTGTGTGTGTGTGTGTGTGTATGTGTGTGTGTGTCTGTATGCGCGCGCGCGTGTGTGTGTGTACGCATGAATATCACAAGTTTCATTAAAACAAATACCAAGAAATGTTTACGTCTTTCAACAACAATAATGCATAGTTTGCATAATAGTCACAACATGAAGAATTGTGAGTTATATCGGAAGAGTAATTCAACCACAGTCAATGTATACGTATGTTTTGTAATTGAAGCATTCAAAAGTGGATACGTGAATACACATTTTCTCACAACTTTGGGGTTGAGAGTAAAACTAACGTATAACACCTTGTTATAAATGAAATGCAACAATGATAAACACACAAAGAAAGGCATACCTGTCGTACTTTGCTAGCATTTTTTCTCGTTTCTGAAACAAATGTAACTTTGCATGTTACACTTTGGAAAAATATGATATGCGCACAATCCATTTCTTTCATTGCAAACGCTAAGCAAATGTACAAAAAAGAACAATTAAGTGAAAGTTGTAACTGAAAAGTTCAGTTACATAATTTCCTCAAACACTTTACTTCGAACATGTTGAAGATCATGTGCTCCTTTTCGATTGTAGTGGCTTGCTCAGGTGAAATACAGAACAGTCTTTTTGATAGACGCCGTGGAGCTTCAATGTGACAAAGTACCTGGTCACGTGCCACCTATAGTTTATTTTCTCTGACCGGCCAATTTAAGAATGTGTTTTCTTTCACCTTCCCACTCCCTGTGACCATAAAACTGATGTGAAAGTCTTCGTCATCTGCTTCAAGAACTTGACCCACATACCAGTCCTCATCGTACATAGAGCCGCGACCCAGTCTTCTGTCTGATATACTGGCTTCACACTTTGGTCAGAGGACTGTATCATCTCTTTGTTTTGATAGACTTTTTGTCTCCGGTAGTCGGCCTGAATCTCGGCTCTTGATTTCCCTATTTTTACCTTTTGGATCTAAGGAGTAAAGATACAATTCTCCTATCAGTGAAATCAGAAAACTCACATTCTCAGTTGGTGATATAAAACACTTACATGATACGTAACCTATGTTACCTCAATTTACGGGGAATCAAGAGTATCATAATTGATTTGAAAGATTGCGATTGTTTTATTTCTGAAGTAAATAGTATGATGATTGAAATGAAAACATAATTCCCATCATTAATATAATCTTTAACATGCCAATTTAGGATTGATTTATAGTCATTGAAACCTACTTTACCACTGTATTCAGGGCAACATTGACATTATTTAACCCCCCAAAGAATGCTCAGTACAAGCCTAAAATTGTAATATGTACATCCTTCTGTTTACTTATGGATAGTAGTCATATTCAGGATAAAACTTTGGCGCTAATTACAACGGTACAGATGCATATATAAAATTGAAACCTACGTTACATGAAGTGAAACCTACGTTACGGTATTGTAAGTACCCTACAGTTACATTAATATCTAAATAAGATGTAAACTTTCCATTCTTCTCGATAAAACAAACATCAAAGAATTTGATTTTATCAAAGGTACCAACATTTGAATGCTAAAAGCTAAAACATGATATCGAAAACATTCGTACCTTTGCTAAGAAATATCTCGTGCACTCTGTTCACGACGTGTCATCATTGCAATGCGCCCTCTTGTCGTTTTGACTGTTTCTAAGCAATTATGATGAGAGATGGAGCTAGATAGCACATGTTAGCGATGATTCCTTGTAACGTTAGCGATTTTGATTCATATTATTTTTCATATATTTGATTCATGGCCGGAGGCATTATGTTTTCGGGTTGTCCATCCGTCCGTCCGTCCCGTCCGTCCCGAAACCGTTTAGGCAATATCGTGAGAACCGTTAACCAGATTTGCTTCAAACTTGGTAGATGTGTGTATTGCATGAAACCAATGAAGTGTGTAAAATAGGGGTCAAATCTGATTGAGGTTAAAGGTCAAAGGTCAATGAACTTTGTAAAAATTGCCCAAAATTGACCTTTTTCACAATAAATCCAATTCCAAGGATGCTATTCTCATTAAACATAGTACAGAGATGGATCACTACTTGAGGGTAGACTGGTGACATTTCTGGTAAAATTCCTGAAAGGTCAGAGATCAAAGGTCAATGAACTTTGTGAAAATTTGCCCAAAATTTACCGTTTTCACAATAAATCCAAATCCAAGTATGCAATTCGCATTAAACATGGTACAAAGATGGATCACTACTTGAGGATAGACTGGTGACATTTTTGGTAAAATTTCTGAAAGGTCAGAGGTCAAAGGTCAATGAACTTTGCCCAAATTGGCTAGAAACTGCCCCAAACTTAAACATTCTCACAACAAATCCAAAACCAATTGGAACAGTTTTAACCAAACATAGTAAAACGATGGATCACTACTTGAGGGTAGACTGGTGACATTTTTGGTGAAATTGATGGAAGGTCAGAGGTCAAAGGTCAATGAACTTTGCCAAAATTGATATATTTCACAATAAACCCAAATCAAATCCAATGGTGCAATTCTAACCAAACATTGTACTTCATGGACGGAGGTAAACTGGTGAAAGTTTTGGGTAAAACTCCCGAGAGTTTAAAGGTCAAAGGTCAATGAACTTTGCCAAAATTGATATATTTCACAATAAACCCAAATCAAAATCCAATGGTGCAATTCTAACCAAACATGGTACTTCATGGACGGAGGTAAACTGGTGAAAGTTTTTCGGTAAAACTCCCGAGAGTTTAAAGGTCAAAGGTTAATGAACTTTGCCAATAATTAGCTAAAAATTGTTCCAAAAGTGATATTTTTCAAAATAAATCAAAATCCAATGGTGCAATACCAACCAAACATGGTGCAAACATGAACCACTACTTCGGGTAGACTGATGACATTTTTGGTGAAATTTCTCAAAGGTCAATGAACTTTGCCAAAATTGGCTAAGAATTGCCCCCAAGTTGATCTTTTTAACACTGGTTCAAATTCTAATGATTAAATTCAAACCAAACAAAGTACAAAAATGTATCACTTCATGGAGGTAGACTGGTGAAGTTTGTGTAAAATTCCTGAAAGTTCAATGGTCAATTAATTTCACCTAATATTGGCTAATTTTAAGGATTGGATTTAGACAGACTGGTTAGATTGGAAGTCAAAGAAGTAAGATGTCAAAGGTCAATGAACATTGCCAAACTTGGCTAAACATGGAAAAACATATTTTATTTTCATTTCACATAGGAATTCAAGGGTACATTGCCCACCAAACATACACATTTTCTGAGAATAAATCTAAATAGAGCTAGCAAAGAGGCGGGGGCATATTCATCGACAGCGTGGCAGTCGAATTGCTCTAGTTCTATTTCATCATTATTTTATAAAAAGGGAAAAAATAAGGGAATTTCTGTTTGGAATAGGAAAAAAATAGGCTTGAAACATTTTTTTCTGTTCTTTTCCTATTTTCTTCCTTTTTTTCAGGCCTGAAAATAGGAAGGAAAATTGTGAACAGTGAACAGTGCAAAATAGTAAGAAGTTAGGGGGGGGAGGAGGGAATAATAATAAAATAGTGAGGAAGTAGGATTTGACCAGTTGGACCAGTTATTTTGACCAGTTGAACGGACCAGTTGGAAAATCAGATTAAAATTCATGTAATCAGTTTAATTTTACTATAATCTTGTTCTATCTATTTTACCAGCTATCCCCCGGGGCTATGCAATTTCAAAATAGCCCGGGATATATAGGCATGAATTTAAGACCATTGGCAAGAAGATTGCTCAAGATCACCTTTTGAAGGCCTGTTTGTCTTTCCAGAATAGTACATATGCCCTTTAACCCTATCTAGCCCGGGGGGGGGGGGGGGGGGGGGGGGCAAAAACAGCCCCCCCCTCGACATTTTTATGCCTCCGCCACGAAGTGGCCGGAGGCATTATGTTTTCGGGTTGTCCGTCCGTCCGTCCGTCCGTCCGTCCGTCCGTCCGTCCGTCCGTCCGTCCGTCCGTACGTCCGTCCGTCCGTACGTCCGTCCGTCCGTCCCGAATCCGTTTAGGCAATATCTTGAGAACCGTCAAGCAGATTTGCCTCAAACTTGGTACATGTATGTATTGCATAAAACTAATGAAGTGTGTAAAATTGGGGTCAAATCTGATTGAGGTCAAAGGTCAAAGGTCAATGAACTTTGTAAAAATTGCCCAAAAATGACCTTTTCCACAATAAATCCAAATCTAAGGATGCAATTCTCATTAAACATGGTACAAATATGGATCACTACTTGAGGATAGACTGGTGATATTTTTGGTAAAATTCCTGAAAGGTCAGAGGTCAAAGGTCAATGAAATTTGTGAAAAATGGTCAAAAATTAACCTTTTTCACAGTAAATCCAAATCCAAGGATGCAATTCTCATTAAACATGGTCCAATGATAGATAACTACTTGTGGATAGACTGGTGACATTTTTGGTAAAATTCCTGAAAGTTCAGAGGTCAAAGGTTAATGAACTAAATCTGATTGAGGTCAAAGGTCAAAGGTCAATGAACATTGTGAAAAATTGCCAAAATTGACCTTTTTCACAATAAATCCAAGTCCAAGGATGTAGTTCTCATTAAACATGGTACAAAGATGGATCACTACTTGGGGATAGACTGATGAAATTTTGGGTAAAATTCCTGAAAGGTCAGAGGTCAAAGGTCAATGAACTTTGCCAAAATTGGCTAAAAATTGCCCCAAACTTTATATTTTTCACAATAAATCCAAATCCAATGGTACATTACCAACTAAACATGGTGCAAAGATGGATCACTACTTAGGGTGAGACTGGTGACATTTTTGGTGAAATTTCTCAAAGGTCAGAGGTCAAAGGCCAACGCACTTTGCCAACAAATTACCTAAAAATTGCCCCCAAAGTGATATTTTTCAAAGTAAATCCAAGTCCAATGGTATATTACCAACTAAACATGGTGCAAAGATGGATCACTACTTGGGGGTAGACTGGTAACATTTTTGGTGACATTTCTCAAAGGTCAGAGGTAAAAGGTCAATGCACTTTGCAAAAATTGGCCATTTTTCACATTGAATCCAAATCTAATGATTCAATCTAAACAAACATGGTACAGAGATGTCTCACGTCATGAAGGTAGACTGGTGAAAGTTTGGGTAAAATTCCTGAAAGGTCAGAGGTCAAAGGTTTATGAACTTTGCCAAAATGTGCTGAAAATTTCCCCCAAATTGATACAGCTTACTTTCGATACAACGAGCACGGATATAACGAGGTTTCGTTATAACGAGATAAATCTCTCAGTCCCAAAAGTTTCTACATGCAAACCTATGGTGGAACATGTCGCTTACAATGAGCACGGTTACAACGAGATTTCGTTATAACGAGCTTATTCTGTTGACCCCAAGACAAAGAAAAACATAACAATTGCGTCCCGTTACAACGAGGAAGGAAAACTCGAGACATGAAAACATCGGCACCGCAAGGAGCCAGACACACATCTCGTAATACACGTCCACACAACGCGAGCATGTGCACAGTTTCTAATACATCACTCCTTCGTGATCGCACAGCGTACGTACATTGAAAGCACATGGTTTCCAAGTCCGATCCCATCACGGCAATCAATGATATACGGCGCGTGCTGAATTGGGGGTGCACAGTTTCTGATACATCACTCTTTCGCACAGCGTACGTACATTGAAAGCACATGGCGGGGCACATGGTTTGCAAGTCCGATCCCATCGCGGCAATCAATGACACGGTGCGTGCTGAATTGGGGGTGTGTCTGATGAGCAGCGATTGATTGGGTTTCTTGACAAAAACAAATGTGATCTCGGACGGGTGAAGTATATTTCACATACTAAAATATGACAATGAAAGATTTGAAGAGATAATGAAATATTCTTCTTGAAATTAGAATACCGCTATCACGATACAAAATTAAATACATGTATAAGCATGCAGGGCAGCGTTAATCTTCTACATGGAACCCCCTCATAATAATTTTGGAATGACCCACAAAGAAAGTGCCGATCACGACGGTGTTGCTACGTCGTTGTGCAAAACCTATCAGACGAGCGAGACGCTCTTATCTAACTCCACCTTCCCCTCATATCCCGGCCTTTCAACCCGTTGCGCCGCCTATTCTCTTGTTTGTCCAAACAACGAAACCGCATATTTTCTTGTCCAGAAGATTACGATAACAATTGACATGTTAATTTACTGCAAAATAACACTCATCGTATCGGGAATGTTCTATAATTCATTGAATGCAATTAATTATTAAAACGTCAAAATATATCAAGGTAGGATGATGTGTTGAGCAAAAATGAATCCCCTTTTCAGTTTGAAAACGCATGTTTCCAATTCCTTTTTTCAGTTTGATAACGCATGTTTCCAAGACGGCTATGGATATGAAAACAAAGTAAAACACAATGAACACACAAGCACACATGTTTCAATATATTTTATTGTTTTTTATTATGTTTGGATACAACGAGGTTTCGTTATAGCGAGGAAAAGGCCCTGGTCCCGACGACCTCGTTATATCGAGAGTAAGCTGTACTTTTCACAATAAATCCCAATCCAATTATGCATTTCAAGAAAACATGGTACAAGAATCACAAGGATACAGGGATGGATTTAGACAGACTGGTTAGATTGGAAGTCAAAGAAGTAAGAGGTCAAAGGTCAAATGAACATTGCCAAACTTTGCTAAACATAGAAAAACAGAATAAATGGTATTTTCATTTCACATAGGAACTGGAACATTTCCAACCAAACAAACAGATTTTCTGAAAATTATCTAAATAGAGCTAGCAAAGAGGCGGAGGCATATTTATCGACTGCGTGGCAGTCGAATTGCTCTAGTTCGCAATAAATTTGTAACG
>CAVLGW020000035.1:0-20000 GCA_963669155.1 Arbacia lixula
CACTTGTATAGAGTCACTTCAAGGTAGAGGATAGAAAGGATTTACAATCATCAAATAATTAATGCGATGCATTATGATGTGCATTATATGTCATATTTCATCGAAGAATAAAACCTTCATCACTTTGCGTGCCTTCTGTGTCATATATCGTAGAACATTCAAATAATATCCATCGAAGTGCATGCCATAAGTCTCACAAAGCTTCGATGTTTAAGTGTCATAAAAGTTCGAATTATGGATGAAGTCTCATCCATTGAAATTGGTATCTTATTAAGTTAATAGCTTCACTAATTTCAAATAAAAATACCATAGATTTTATTCATAATTATCGATCTGAGCATTAACGTATATAGATGATTGTTTAAGAATAATAAAATATGTTAGGATTTGCAATCACTCTACAGCCTCGTACCATGCGTTTCCACCAAGTCATCGATTTCATTGTTGTTCCACCTAACAGACACACGCACGTTGTAACGAAGGACATCTCCTTTATAGCTGTACTGGAATATCAAACAGGAGAAAATGGCAATTTTGGTTAAGTCAAAGATTTTATTTTGACTTACAATACGGCATACAATGCACTTTACCGTGCCTCATCAAACGACTTAAAGTTGTTCCTTACCAATCTCCCCGGACAAGCCACGTAAGTACCGTTGTAATCGATGCTCTGTACTGAAAAGTCATTCTCTGCCACGTGGACAATACACTCGTAGGATTGTACCTGGACAAATGCCGTAAAAGAGAGTACTTTTTAAGGTTGATTGATTCCGTGATTGAGTCACTGGATTTCAAACATGATTCGTTCAAGATCCGTTTTTTGTAAGGAAATGTTTATATCTATGAATATTTAAAATGTGAGAAGGTGACCGTTATCAAACGAGTGCTAATTTATAAATGAATTTGTTTGGTCACATACAGCAAATTATTTTCAAACTCAAAAAAATAAAAAAATAAAAAAACTTAAAAAATAGAGTATGACGAAGCATCTAACAGTTTATTGTTTTTACAATACTTGTTAATCTTGCCTGATCTGTAGGGAGGTTCTTTGCCAGTACGATGTAGCCAGATGGAATATTGACTGGTAGAAGGAACTCCTCGGAAGTCCCCAAAAGTTGTGGGCAGTACTCTTGTCCTCTGTTCCCAGAACCTTTTGGATTCTGTGGATATGAACATAGAAATGTGCACAGGTGAGTTACTTTAAATGCCCAGTTGCAAGAAATAATTGATACGTATTCCGGTACTTGTCCTGGTAGGGGATTCGTTTCATTCAAAAGGGCGTAGATATTGCTGAAGGAAGGAATGGTACAGTTTGGGGCTTCCCTTTGTGAATTGTGACATTTGTGCTGATCGGTAGTAGAGCATCGAAGAACGGAAACAATTCCAGCTTGAACAACCGAAACTTTCAGAAAAGTTGAGCAGAAAGGCAAAGACGAGTCACAGAGTTTGCAGTTGTTTCTGATTGAAGAAATATGCATAGGTCTACGAGATCATATCAGCAGTGACTTACATTGGCTCCTATCACAATGGTGTCTCCTGCCTGGCATGTTGTGTTGTCATGGGTACAGCTGGTGTTATAGACACACCAATCACAGGGCCAAGGGCTTGTCACACAGGAGGAACATCTGCATACGGAGCAACAAATCAATTCTCGTAAAAGTATGATTGAAAAATTATCCAATCAGTTACACTATGTATTGAAAAGGCCAACCTTCAATACTTTGTATTAAAAGTCAAGGTAAACTTTTCACATTGTGTACCTGAATGTCGACTTTCGTTGGCGCACACTGTCTGCAGTATCATCATCGTGTGAAAGTTTTCATCAGATCTCCACCAAGGTTTCCAAACGCCTTTCAGGGAATTTTTATCAGATGATAAACGCAAAGGTGTTTTGATTATGGGGTTCGGAATGCCTGTTTGAAGCGCACAAATTTGTGCGTTCCGGAACGCGTTTGAGCCAGAAACGTGTTTATAGAAGCGAGATAAACGCAAAGCCGTTTTGAAACGACTTTCTACCACGATCACAAAGCGCGCACCGCACCTCCTTCTTCGGTCAAACGGCGCAGTACAGCTGTCCAGTGACAAGGCCAGTTTTTGACTTGATAAACGCAACGTTTTTTGAAATGCGTTCGGAAAAGCCTTTCGAAACGCCTTTTGATAGTGGGTATTGAAAGGCGTTTCAAATTCTGGAAAGATGATAAACACGGACATTAGATGTGTACACCCTATAAATTACGTTCGTAATAGGCTTCCAATTCTTAATCGAGGAAAGCAAACTCACGACTTGATGAGGCTACAGTCGAAGAAGGTGAACTGAGTGCTGACAAAACTGACGTCAGTCTCGGTTGCAATGATGGACAGGGTCGCATTGACGGAGCTGGCTGTAATCAGAACAGGTAGATACATGCTCGTATCATTATGAGTTGAAACCATGATTGCATTCTAAAACGTATAATAGAATAATTCGTTGACAATTATTCAAAGGCCTGCGTCTTTATCATCCAGGTTGAAAGCTATAAACGAAACAACTGATTATGTTATGATTCTTACCATGTAATTTTGCTTAATTTTTTTAAAATATGTCTTTTCAGTAGCATGTTTGAGCAAGAGGTACCCATGGAAGCTGGTGGAAGGTCATTGAAGAAGCTGACTGCAAAGACAAGAACAAATATTGCCATGGTTGATGTAATAAGTATCTATTCTACACTTTTCGAATTAAACAATTATAAACAGTTGCTGGTTTTCATCTCCTTAACAATGTCTATCATGTAAGAATTGTTTATTTGGTTGGGAGGTAACCATGGAAACTAAAGGCTAGCGTGTTCACCTCCTGATGGTATGTATGGTAGGTCGCTCGTTGGGGGAGTCAGACATGTGACGTCATCATTGTTAGTGGTTGCAGACACGGTGTAAGAATCGAAGGCGCATCTGTACTGGTTGCTACCTCTGAGAGATGGAAGCTGCTGTACTGTGATAGTAATCTGTAGGGGAATGAAACATGAGGTGTTTTGCGACCCCGTTGATACATAAGGTTACGATTGGCAATGCAGCGTTTTTGTAGTGTTATTTCCTCATGAATTAGCAACACTTCTTGAATATCTCATTTCCCTCACATTTTCTTTGTGAATACATGACAACTTCCCCCTCACTCTTGATATTTTATGGTATTTCCAAATGTATATATATTTTGACTTTATTACCGAAGAGAGGTCAAACACAATCTTGTTTAAACTAATGATCATGCTGTAGATATGCTGATACATGTATTTGCAAATACTCATTAGATATAGACACATTGTTATTTCTTATACATTATGTTATCGTCATACTCTGTTGTTTGAGTTTGATAACAGCAAGAATTGTGTGGAAGAAGATAATGTGGTTAATATTCATTTATTTTTATTGAGGAAAAAGCCTCTGTCCTCTCAGTAAGTGACTCGAGTAACGTTGCAGTAGGCCTTTCTCTTCTAGATTTATCAAGTTTAAAACTTGTATGGATGAATTCAAATACAATTTTCACGAATCTTTTAGTTAAGGCGCCTTGTCAAAACAGACCGCATCCGCCGCGTCTTTTAGGCTTTTAGGCAAAGGAATGGGCCTTTGTACTTTGGCTAAAACTACAAATGTTTTAGTTTTATGAATAAAGGTGTATACATTTATATCAGACGTTCACTGTATATACAAACAACAAACAAGGTCAAATGAGGTACTGACTTGTTCGGTTTCCCCGTACGGGATTTCATTTCCAGGTTGAACGACTGAGATGCCGACACACTGCAAGGCGTTGTAAGGCAGCCAGCGGATAGACTCGCTGGCTATAAAGGGACAATCCTCATACCTCGTGCACCTTAAGAAATGATGTTTGTTGTTATTTATACAGTTGGTATTAATAACAGTGCTCGATGCTGCATGGTGTATGCGGCAGAGCGGATAGGCGTATGTTGCACCACAAATTGTCGTCCCTGCACAAATTGACGCCGGCGACAATTTGTGCAGAACCCTGACACCACAAATTGTCGCCCCCCCCCCCCCCCCCGAAACACATTCAATATTATGTTGAAGCCTTCAAGTCCATTAGGGGCTTACATTTGTGGTAATGTAATAATTCCTAACAAACACAATACATGAAAACCAACACTTAACTAAAGTGTATGTATGCACACAAACCAAAATAAAAGGTCACGTTAAACTTTGCAGAGTGTGTGTGAGTGTGTGTGTGTGTGTGTGTGTGCGTGTGTGAGTGTGCGTGTGTGTGTGTTTGTGTGTGTGCGTGTGTGTGTGTATGTGCGTAAGTGTGTGTGTGCGTGTGTGTGTGTGAGTGTGTGTACGTAGGTGTGTGTGCGTGTGTGTGAGTGTGTGTGTGTGTGCGTGTGTGCGTGTGTGCGTGCCTGTATGAGTAAGTGTATGTGTGTGTGTGCATGTGTGTGTGAGTGCGTGTGTGTGCGTGCGCGCGCGTGTGTGTGTGTGTATGTGTGTGTGTGTGTGTGGGGGGGGGGGGTATGGGTTATGTAAGTCCATTAGGGGCTGACATTTGTGGTAATGTAATAATTCCTAACAGACACAATACATGAAAACCAACACTTAACTAAAGTGTATGAATGCACACAAACCAAAATAAAAGGTCACGTTAACCTTTGCAGAGTGTGTGTGTGTGTGTGAGTGTGCGTGTGTGTGAGTGTGTGTGTGTGCGCGTGTGTGTATGTGCGTAAGTGTGTGTGTGTTAGTGTGTGTGTGTGTGTGTGTGAGTTTGCGTGAGTGTGTGTGTGTGTGTGTGTGTGTGCGTGCCTGTATGAGTAAGTGTGTGTGTGTGAATGGGTGTGTGTGTGTGGGTGTGTGCGTGTGTGTGCGTGCGTGTGTGTGTGTGTGTATGTGTGTGTGTGTGGGGGGGGGGGGGAGGGGTTATTGGTTAGCGGTATCAGGTAAACGGATTAAAATCAAGGTTTGTGTGTCTTGTGCCCGAAATTGTCCCCATTTAGTTGACTAGAATTTTGAGAATCAGTCATATAATGGGGCGGTTAAGCAACAAATATGAGGTGAATTGCGCACTTTTGTCTACAAGCACCAAATTTGGCACACATGCTCACAATCATATTTGGAACAATATTAGATGTAGAGGCATCTCGAAATACTTTCAGGGGCGCCTGGGGGCAGCCCCAAAATGCCCTAGGGGCCCTAATATGTTATTTTTAATTTCTTTTTTAAACGCACGGCCCGACTTGAAAAAACCTTGATACGAATCATCCTTGGGTATAGGGACCTTACCTTGTTAAAATGTGTGGTCATAAGTGGCAAGGGGGCCGATGTTCTTAAAATGGTGGTATGTCCCCAAAATACCCCCAGCGAGCAAATTCCTTTTACTCAAAGGTAAATGACTGGATTTTAATCAAACTTGAAAGAAGTCACCTCTAAAAAGAGGACTTAAAGTTGTAAAAATGGGATACATAATCTCAAAAATGAATATTGGATTTCATCAAAACTCGACAGATTATTCTCAGACAATTGGAAAGATTTGTTACGAATGGGACCCCATCTGACATTAACTAGCTACAGCACAGCCCCTCCCCCACCAGCTCAGAAATGCGCCTTACTTTCCAACATTTCAAGAAAAACGGAATGTTTTCTCAAATGTACTCAAACTGTAGAGTGACCAAGGAAAATCTAACGTACACATCTGAGGAGGACAAGGAGGATCAAAGATGGCGTCCAAATGGCTGACAAAGCCATTTATTTAGCTTTATTCTGTTCCACTTTTACCTACAAGCGTCAAATTTGGTACATAGGTTAATGATTAAGAACTAAAGAAAAATAGATATAGAGGCGCTTAAACATATGTCCTTGAGACGCCCTTTTTCAAGTAGGCGTCCAAATTGGCTGCCAAAACAATGTTTTTAGCTTTTTAGTTTTTGAGGCCTGAGAACTGGTGGCTATATCCACAATGGCTGGAAATGTCTGTCAGAACTCTTGGTCCATTGTCATACTATGGACCCTATCACGTGGTATGGTCTATGGCAAGGCCTCAAAAGGAACATAACATTGCATTTTGTGAAAAGAATGTCACCATGAATCTATTCTAAAAATAATTAATTCTAAAAAATAAATAAGTAAATAAACAGCATTTATTTGCATCACTTAATGTAGCAAACATTATGTTTCTGAGGTAAGTAGTTAGGACATAAATTTTATCTTCCCGTTGACACTGATTTTTTAAAGAATTTCTATTCTATCTAGCCTTTTCACAATCAACTATCATGCACCATTGAATGATGCGACAATTTGTGTTTTGTTTATTCAAATTTTGGTGGGCATTTTGAAAACTGATTGACTACATTTAATTTGTTTATATTTTCCATTATAGTTATTTTCTATGTAAAATAGTATTTGCATCACTGTTCTTTCATATTCTGAGCAATACCGATTGTTCTTTCACTGTTAACTATCTTCTATATGATTATAAAAAGAGTCTTAAAACATTTGTAAGTATTTTTATGTCATGATGGTGGTGGGCGAGGGAGAAGGGGGGAGGGAGGCTAGTTCACGACAGATAGGATACCCATTTGTAACAAATTTTTCCCATTGCCTCAGAATAATCTGTCGAGTTTTGATAAAATCTAACATTTATTTTTAAATAATTAGGTCCTCTTTTCCGAGGTGACTTCTTTCAACTTGGTTAAAACACAATCATGTACCTTTGAGAAAAAGTAACACAGTAAGTGGAATTTGCCCCCTGGGGGAATTTGGGGGCCCCCCTCCCTCCCCCCCCCCCCCCCTTTTTTGCCACTTGCGTTTCATCATTTTAACAACTAAGGTGATCTATCGGTTACGAAAGACCACCTAATAAAAGAGAGTTTCCCCCTGGTGCGTTTTGGAGGTTAAGCCCGCCCCCCCCCCCTCCCTTCCCCAGCCCCTTGCTCATTGTGTACTCAACAATTAACAGCTAATGGTCCCTCTTACCACATGATGATTCCTATCTAGTTTGGTTAAAATCCAGGTATTTATTCTTAAGAAAATGTCCCAAAACAAGATAAAAAATGCCCCCAGGAGGTGTTTGGGGGCTATCCCCCGGCCCTCTTGCCACTTATGATCACACATTTGAACAAGGTAAGGTAGCTATTGCCCAAGGATGATTCCTATCAAGTCTTTTTTTTTCAAGTCTGGCCGTGCGTTTTCGAAAAGAAGTTAATAACATATAAGGGCCACTGGGGCAATTTGGGGGCTGTCCCCCAGGTGCCCCTGAAAATATTTTGAGATCCCCCTATATCTAATATTGTTCCAAATATCATTTTGAACATGTGCGCCACATTTGGTTCTTGTACACAAAAGTGCACAATTATTCACCTTATCCACCCCACTAATGTGTGTTGGTAAGTGTATGGGTGTGGATGTCTGTCTGTATGGTGGTATGTGTGTATGCGTGTGTTTTTTTGTGTATGTGTGTGTGGTCTACGTGCAGTTAACACAAATACTGCTCTAAGAGAATAAAGACAGTGAAAACAGACAATATTTTCAGTTAACACAGTCAAATTTTTAGTTCTAACACATAAAAGTGGCGCAATACCAGACAAATAATTCTTAAACTGTTTCCCCTGCTTTCGTATTATTCCTAGAAGGAGATTTTTACTTTTACTGACTCGCTGTCTTTACTCTCGATCATTGTCAATTATTTTCTTTTTGCCTTATTGGTACGATCATAAGCGTGATCGTATTTTGGCATTTGTTTCTAATTCCATTTACCATCATGATTTTTTTTTTGTAATCACACCAATGTCATAGTACGTCCGATGACCATCGCCATTGTGTAATTTGTATTGTATTTATAGAACAATGAAACAGAGGACAATGCAAAACCCATTGGCTAATTACTCAACACTAATACACGACTTCACATCTACACAATGTACACATACACGCGCGCGCGCCCACACACACACACACACACACACACAATCACACAACCACCACCATCACCATACACCCACACATAATACTCCGTACTTACACAGTTACGCACACATATATTGCACACACCCACAAATTGTCGCCCGTGAGGGTAAAAAATGGGAACATCACCTGCAGCACAAATTGTCGCCGGCGACAATTTGTGCAGGGGCGACAATTTGTGGTATCAGGTTTTGTAAAATTTTGCACAAATTGTCGCCGGCGACAATTTGTTCAGGGGCGACAATTTGTGGTGTAACAGGTGTACCTTGCTATCAGCGCTTATATATATATATATATATATATATATATATATATATATAAGCGAAGCGAAGCGAAGCGAAGTTCAATGAAGGCTGCAATTGCTGATAATGCTCGACTACATAGGAGCTAATGTAGAACATTTAATTGACTAGAGTGTGTAGCCTAAGGCCGTGTTTATCAACTTTTCAGAAATTTAAACGCGTTTCCAAAGGCCTTTACGAACGCGTTTCCAAACGCGTTTCCAAACGCGTTTAAATTTCGGTGCGTTTATCAACTCGATCGCCCAAGTCGAAAACCGGCCTTGTCACCGAAAACACGTGGTTTAAACGCGTTTCAAAACAGCTTTGCGTTTATTTCGCTTCTTTAAACGCGTTCAAAATTTAAGCGCGTTTAGGATCGTACAAATTTGCGTGTTTCAAAACAGCTCTCCAAAACCCCTAATCAAAACACCTTTGCGTTTATCAACTCGTTTAAACGCGTTTAAAAAAATTTAAACGCGTTTGGAAACCTTAATTCTACCCAAAAAAGAGTTGATAAACACGCCCAATGTGAGTTGTATACAGCCAGAAGGCTTGTCAGCTACTAACAAAATACAAGGCGGGTGGTCCCCAGTGTAGAAAACGCGCGGCACAAACAGCACGCGTGGGGTACAGAAAGTGATTGTGAGCCACACGAAAATTTACTGCGCCACGTGTGAAATCAGTAAAAGTCTTATCATTCTTTCTTTTTTGCTTTCTTTGAGCCATGTGTACCATAACTGTGCACCACACGTCTAGCACAGATATCTGACAAAAAGTGACATTTTTTGCCATTTTGAGCCATCCGTAAACTCCCATGAACTTTAAGCACCTAGCCCTTTAATGCCCTCATTATACTTTACTAGTGTATTATTATGCCTCTATTGTATGTACTCTTGCTGACCAGGTTGGTCACCAGAAACTCTTTTACGAAAATACCAACAAGTCTGCTATATTCTTGATGCAATGCTGGTCAAAGTTAACTGTTCGTACAGTAATCATACATATATATATCGACCAGCGGCCTTCCGTAGGATTCCTTCACTTCACTAGTAGGATTCCTTTACTACTCCCTTGATCATTAAAATATTGTAAAGTGTTAAAAATGGGAGGGGGGGGGGGGTGATCTTCTTATATTTGCGATAAAATCTTCACCTTGCTTCCAGTGTACACCAGCCACAGTATGGATCCCCATCATTCCCGCCATTACCACCTATACACGCATCACATGTCTCGTACTGACCGCAGTTCACCAAGGATAACTTCAACACCTGTAAGGATGCAAAACAAAGTTGTAACAAAATGTCTTTCATCACAAACTATTCCGCTCATTTGACAAACAGTATGAGCAGTTGTTATGTGAGAAAGCAATACATCTGGAACATTCTTATGAGAAGCGAGTTTAAGAAGCGGGTTTAATTTTGATAAATCACAATACCTGAGCCCGCACGTTGAAATATGAATGACTGATAGTCTAAATTAACATTTTTTCTGCATTGTAAAATTCGTAGCCTATATACATTTATGTCTTGAGTTTTATCATTACATCCATAGCGAAAGAGTATTGCTAACGTGTTTGCTTGCATCAGGAAAAATACAATTTGATGATACCAATAAATTCATATTACAAGTAAATTCAAATAAAGTCTCATACCCAGAATCAGCGCGCTAAGGAATAAGGTAATGTATACCGCACATGGTCACACCTGCACTATTTCACATTAACGAGCACGGCCACACTACTCATTAAACTTGAACTCAAAGCATTGAGCACAGAGGACTCGAAGTTCATCTCGCGGTGCACACTGTCGCGTTACCCGCAGATATAGAAGGAAGCGTAACGCATAAGTAGTCACACTACTACGTAGTACACTACACACTATACTACAGTTCTACAGTCACACACGCCGTGAGGGACTACAAAGCACGGCCACACTACTCATAAAGCTTGATCTCGAAGCACAAAGCACACCTAAGGCGAATATTTACCTTTGATCCGCCTTCAGCATTTGTTGCAAGAACAAGTTCTTCTTTCTTTTCATCCAGGAATACATCTCGGAGGACAGAACCACTTCCAAGGGGGATCGTTTCGTAGTCAGAGGCAAATGTGGCGTTCATGATGTGAATCTGTGGACAGAAAGACGAATAGCGTGTTTCACTTTTCATACCGTCATTTGCATTGGGTGGCAAAGTTCCATTTTACGAGTACTCCATGTCGTAAATATCATAATAAATATCATGATTGTTATTGATAAAGAACATGAACATATGTATGACCCAGTGTTTTTGTGTTATATATCTATATTCGTTAGATTTGCAATTCGATCATTGGTCATTATTAATTCATTGATCAATTATAATCCTCATAAATTGATTGATAAAAAAATAGCATAAACAGATCTTCTCACACTAGACAGGTAATCAAGGTAGTTCCTGATGTTCTCTTTCTCTACAATGAATTTAAAGGATGATGAAAAATTTCATATCTCTTTACCGTCAAAAGAAAGTAATCAGCCGGAGCCGCAAATGCCGTCCATATGTTAGCTTCAACCATCTTAAACTAAGTCTATACTTACACAGCTTGTACGTTTGGCTCAAATTGGACTATTGGAATCCTACTCACCAGAAAATTTGGCACACATGTTCAAAATCATATTCGAGACAATATTAGATATAGAGGCATCTCAAAATATTTTCAGGGGCGCCTGGGGGCAGCCCCCAAAGTGCCCCAGGGGCCCTAATATGTTAGTTCTCACTTCTTTTCGAGAACGCACCGCCGGACTTGATCAAAACCTTGATAGGAATCATCTTTAGGTAATAGGGACCTTACCTTGTTCAAATATGTGGTCATAAGTGGCAAGGGGGCCGGGGGATAGCCCCCCACACGTCCCTTGGTCACCTTTTTCTCTTATTTTGGGACATTTTCTCAAGAATGAATAACTGGATTTTAACCAAATTTACAAGGCATCATCATAAGGTAATAGGGACCATTAGTTGTTAAACTTGGGGTACACAAGCGGCAAGGGGCTAGGGAAGGGGGAGGCCCCTAAAACGCCCCAGGGGGAAAACCTTCTTTTATTTTTTAACACTTTTTTCTCAAAAATGAAAGAACTGGAACCATCCTCAAGTATTAGGGATCTTAAATTGTTAGAATAGGGGGACACAAACGGCAATGAGCGGGGAGGGGTAGCCCCCCCCCCAAAAAAAAAAAAAAATGCCCCCATTTTGGAAACTTCCCCTTATTTTTGAATTTTTCAGAAGAATAAATAGCTGAATTTAACACAAACTTGATAGGAATCATCTATAGCTAGTGGGAACTTTAAGTTCTTAAAATGGGGGAGACACAAATGACAAGGAGCTGGGAGGGGGTAGCGCCCCCCTCCCCCCTCCAACAAAAAAAATGCCCCCATTGGGCACCTTCCCCTAATTCTTGACTTTTTCAGAAGAATGAATAACTGGATATTAATCAAACTTGATATGAATCATCTTTATGTATTAGGGACCTTAAATTCTTAAAATAATGGTATGGAAGTGGCAAGGGGCTGAGAAGAGCCCCGCAAATTCCCCCAGGTGGCAAATTCCACTTATTTTTTCCCCCTTTTCTCAAAGTTAAATGACTGTTTTTTAAGCAAACTTGAAAGAAGTCACCTCGGAAAAGAAGGCCTAAGGTGGTAAAAATGCAATAAATATCTAAGAAATAAATTTTGGATTTCATAAAAACTCAGCAGATTTTTCTCAGACAATGGGAAAGATTTGTTACAAATGGGGAACCCATCTGACATTAACTAGCTACAGCACAGCCCCTCCCCCACACCTCAGAAATGCCCCGTGCGGTCCATCATTTTTAAGAAACAAGGAATGTTTTCTCGAATGTATTCAAACTGTACAGTAACTAAGGATAATCTAACGTACACATGTAGTCGCACACTCATCTGATGAGGAGACAAGGAGGATCCAAGATTGCATCCAAAAATGGCTGCCAAAGCCAAAGCTTTATACTGTTCTATTTTTATCTACACGTTAGTAGGAGCTACTGTTAGTCAATCGATAGTCCGAGTGTAACGCACTTTTATTTCGCGCGTACTCAACTGTTGAACTATTTGAAGGAAGAGAGCTCAGAGAGAAAGAAAACAGTACTATTTCATGAGGTCAGAGGGGAAACAAGTACTATTTCGTGACGTCATGTCAAAAATAGTCTTTTTTCCCTCTCGACTATCGATATCCGGGCTATCGGTGATCGATACGATTTTCATCGATTCATCCCACGTAAATGCGCGACACGCAAAATCTACGCGATACATTTCTTTCCAGCTGCTTTTTTGGCGTTTTAGCGGAAAATCGTTGAGCGCGCTGCCGGAAGCCGGAACTCCCATGGTGTTGCGGCCGAGGTGCAACTTGAATTTCTGTTAGTTTGCTCAAGCCGCGGAAAATAACAAAACATCTGAATCGTGCTCCTGCGTTCGCAGCTTAGAGCATGGGCACAACATTAGAAGGTCCATAGTTAGGATTACATTAATGAACAAAGAATATATTAATGAAGGATATAAAACAAATATTTCATGATCTTTATTCGGGAACTATGTGGAATCTAGTGGTCCCCTCGATGACGTGGATGGCGTGCGGTACCGCCCTTTACTTAACCTCAGTGCAAATAGATTCCACAAGATCCCTCATGGTCATGAAATATTTGTAGAATATATCTGATAGTTAAGAAAGACCAACATGTCAATCACAATCAATAAAACTTGATACTGGCAGTTTTAATTCTCAATGGCGATGCCGGCGCATGTGTCCTTTTTTGGTGAATACATTCTACGTGTTCATCAACAAGAATGAAAATACCGTATATCTAAAGCTTCCCGAAACATTTCCAGAATTGCGTCAGAAAGTTTGGAAAATCCGCAATTTTGACTCCTCTCCCTTTATTGCGTTTCAACTATTTACTATTTTATTCTCACAAAAGTAAGGTACTTCTTGTGTATTGGCCAAGCATTTTTTTAATGTAAAATACGAGAACGAAGCAAACGTGGATGTGTTCTGTCTTACCTTGTGAAGATGCCCATCGTGCGTCCCGACTACAGCCACTGTGTGTTCCCTGTCTCGTGTGGTAAGGATGGAAGTTACAGTGGTAGCAGGGAGAGAGAGAAGTGTAGTTCCCTGAACTGGTGCCAAACCAGCTGGGTACTTATAAACGTATTCACTACCCATCTTTCGAGCTGTACATTGGTAACCATCTTCAGGCTTAAAAGATTCCGATGTTACATCTTCCTGTGATTCCGAGGAGAAAAATAAGTACAGTCAAACCTGTATATAGCGGCCACTCAAGGGAAACCACAAAAGTGACCACTATAGACAGGTGACCACTATAGACAGGTCGGCGGCCATTTTGAATTTGAGCATGTATATGTTTTGCACTATGTAACCTTCATGCTGCAACATAATTTATTGCTTACGTATGATATACATACATCTTATTTTTTATATATAAATAGTATTTTATCATGTTTTCGTTCAATGAGAAATATGAATAAACCTGAAGGCACATTTTCGTTATCTGTGTATTATTTCTGTGTGTGTGATTTTGTGTGAGATCTGTGCATTATTTCTTACGTGCCCTGAAAGGGGCCCAACCAATTGGCACGGTAAAGGGTCATGAGCGTCCAAGGGTATGTTTGTTTATTATAGATCTGCAAAAAGAAGAATGAAACACAATATCATGCCATAAATTTGTCTTCAGTGTTCGAACAAAAATGAATCATCAAGCAGATCACTCGTAGAAAGTGATTTTATGTAAACTGTATCAAATGCGTCATTATCAGATGAATATGTTAATTCAATATCATATTTCCATCGGCTGTCTCAACTCTCGCGAGTCTCGGTGATGTTATGTTAGATATCTTACGCCACGAAAGACAATTTCTATTCTAACTGATGAAATAAATGTGGTTTAGCAGAGAAAACACATGTTATCGGATTTCTTTAAAATCTCAAGTTAATGTGCGTTTAGTTTCTTACGTTTGGGATATTCATAATGTTTTAACCATGCAGCACTGCACGACCTAGCAGTAGCACTGCGAGGAACCACACGCATACATTAGTACGGGCGGGCGTAAATCGTTTAAAACTTTGAACAGAATTGTTAACTTTGTCAAATAAACAGAATCTTGAATTGAAATACCCTTCTGAAAAAACCCGGAAACGTTCGTTCATTACAAGAATCTGCAACTTATTCATGTCCACATTTTGAAAAGAAGAGAATGGAGCTCTACCGGCAGCCTACCGGATATTAGGAAAGATAGCAACAAGGGCCGCGTATGATGAAAAGCCCGCTTGCTTGGGCATTGGCGTTGCTTTGCATAGTGAATAAACGGCATAACAATTTCAAAAGAACGACAACTCCCCGAAAACAGGATCTTGAATTAAAATACCCACGTTAATGATAATCAAGTGTTCTCTTTTTCGTTGTTAAGAATCTCCTCATCTTCGTGTCTTTTGTTTCTCTCTCCGATCGATTCACAGCTAGTGCAAATGCCGTGCGTAGTGCACTCTTACTTCGTCTAAGTTATGCACGATAAAATTAATTTCAATTAATAAAAGAAAAAAAATATACGGCTACAAATGCACATTAAAATATATCTTCTATCGTGACATATTTTATTTAATCGAGAAATATTCTTTATCGTGTCTTTTAAAATATTTTTGCCTCAGTAGTTTCCGAACGGGAGTTGATTGAAGTAAGCAACTTATTCCATAGGCATTTCGATGAGTTTCGAGTTACAGCCATAGAGTTAAATACGTACTATGGTTACAGCCTAGCTGTGTGCTTCTGAGATTGCGAACGCTGAAGAACCGCGCGCTGTTGCCAGCTTGAGTAGCGCATATCGCGGATTCAGATTAGTCTGGGCATGGGCTGAGGGCGCGCGCGAACCCGGGCTGTGCTGGCTTCGGGGCCGAGCGAGGATCCGGGGTATTATTCATCACAACAATAAAAGCATGGGATGCAGAGACTCACTAAAAAAAAAGAAAAAAAACACCGGACATGGGGATTTCATTGATTAGGGTAATCAAGTTAAGATCCTGCTTTTTGTTTGGCAAGGTCTCTTACGAGTTTCATACCATTCGAGAATGTGTTAATGAGCTGTATTACGTCATACAGCTAGAAAGCAGGCTTTTCACGCCTCTAGCTTTTCACGGCCGTTTAAGTTACGTCGCATCGCAAAAAGCCAACTTTCCACGCCGATAGGGACGGGTGATTTCAGAATTGGTGGCCGCTATACACAGTAAAATTTTGGCCGAGGGAGACAAAATGGGTGGCCGCTGGCCGCGTTAGCCAGGTGGCCGCTATATCCAGGGTCTTTAACACTGAATTTCTCTGCGGAGGAGTCGAAGGTGGCTGCTATAGGCAGGTGGCTGCTAAATCCAGGTGGCCGCATAGCCAGGTTTGTATACTGAATCAATGATAAATGCACATCTCTTTGATTCTTTCTATGTTTCTGTGTATGTCTACGTGCCGCTATATCACGCCCTGGATGACTTTAATTCTTCTTTTATTTTTTCCGGGGGCGATCACCCAAAACAAAGTGTTTTTTTTAGATGTGCCTCCATCATATACGTTTCACCGAGACCTATTGCAATCATTAATAATTTTCAACACAAATAAGACATGATATCAACCGATAAAAGCGTTTGTAGCAGCACTAAATTGCATATTGTATAATTACTTGGGATCGAAGGCGTCGTACGTTTATATATTGTTTGTATATCACCATGGTTGCTGGAATCTTCGTTCACGCCCGCAGTTTCTCCCGCCTGTTCTAGGATCCTAATTTGCATAAATGCTGATTTAGGCGGGCAATTATCGTCCGCTAATTGGACGCTGCTGAAGCCCACGGATCCCGCGCGCATTAATGGAAAATCTATCTCTTCTCTTACCACCTTCCGTTGACGACCGACACATTCACGCGTACGGTTGCAGTAGCCCTGCATTGAAGAGCCACGCGTGAACCATCTTTAGTCTGTACGACGATTGACTTTTCGTTCTTAGTGCCTAGTGGGAAATAATCCCCAGCTCGACAGAAAACGACGTGCTCTGCTGCATTTTAGTAAATTCAATAAGAAACATTACTTCTCATCAGCACATTTTGAGCCGTTTTCGACACCACGCACTTTCAACACCCAACCGACATTTCAACCGCATTTTCTTGTCGGCACTGGCACTCGTCGTCACCCGAGCTGCACATATCGCTGCTCGTTCACCAGTCGTCACCGACGGACGTCACCATCCGCGGAGCAGCACGACTCCCTAGCCGCTGCTCGTGTTTCGGTATCATCATCGACCATCGTCATCACCATCGTCGTTATCGTCATCGTCGTCATCATCGACATCGACCACCATAGGAACATTTTCCAGCCTCACACCCGACGATCATCATCATTCTACGGTCGGTAGCATAATCATTTTTGAGATTGATCCGTGATTTCTAATTTTAGTCTGATAATGGAATGTACATACATCCTGCGTGATTTAACCTTTAATTTATTATAAATTAAAGCCCAAGAAATCTACTACTTTGAGTGATTGTCTAATTTCTGTCTAATCTTTCCACGAGAATAAAAAAAGGGTAATTTGATTGTTTGGACATAAACAATTATTTGAAACCGTCACTTCATCCTAATAAACACACAGCTAACAACACCAAACGCATCGAATTACCAAACGTTAATACTTACAATGTCACAGCGAGCATCTGAAATAGCGTAGTTTGGGACTCCGTAATCGTAGATGCAGCCGAGCACGGCGTCCTGAAAACTTTGCTGGATGTCGCTCATCTTAAAGAGACATAGCGCAGCCGGAAATTCCTCGTCTCCAAACACAGCATACAGGACGCCATCGGTGCTGTTTATACCCAATGAGTCAGCTAGCTGAGATCCTGCTGGACCAATATGAGCTGCCTGGATCACTGGATGAGACTCGCACTGGAGCTCTATCTCAGAGTAAGATTCAAAGAATGCATCCAATGAATTGGGGCACAGCCGTCCTATGTACGCTTTGTCCTTCCTGCTCATGAAATAATACAAAAAATCCAAGTGAGAAATAACTTGCAGGAACATATTTTCATGTGGTGAACCATCAAAATTTATACCTTGTATGGATTTTAAGTCTGCCAAATTACGTTTGGATACAGCTTGAATATTTGTACTAACTCCTGTAAACAAGTATAGCGCATCATTTAGGATACCGGTATCATAATCAGCACCCAGGACCACAACTCCTACAGTGGGTGCGTCTCCTGTGGCTACAACTCGCCCTTCCACAAATTCATTGTGACTAGTCACATTAGCTGAGATATCTTCCAAGCTCCTCGTCTCACAATATCCATCGCAACCTCCACAAGTAATGAGTTTATTCTCAGGTGGGGGAGCAACAACAAGAAGCTTGTTATCATTTACGCTGACTGTGTCATCTATCTCAGGACACTGTCCCAGGGTCACAGTCTGTTTGAGAGTCAGGTCCGAGCTGAGCTGATAGAGTCTTTCCCGAGCTCCGATGTAGACATCTCCTGTGACGCTGTTGATGGTGAGGTGGTTGAACGGCAGGGAGGGGTTGGGACTGGTGAAGGAGGACAGCAGGTATGAGGAAAGGGGAGTACACTCGCTAGGTTGTGTTAGGAGAAGTATGATGGTGAAACCGATCACCAAAACGGTCCTTCCCTTCATGATGGGAGTTGGCGCGATAAACCAGTGCCTTAGAGCGCTGTGGGGACAAGAACGGTAGGGAAAAGAAAGGGAGGAAACCTGTAATACATATCGTACCATATACGCTCTTTACTTCGATGAAATATATTTTTATCCCACTTATCATGCTTACAGCTCTTAAAATGTATATAACTCCATACGAAAAACACAGGGAAAGAGGTAGACAAATCTTATGGAATCAATTTTATTTTTTATGTTATTCTCCGTAAAACATGACTTTGATTTGTTAATCCTAAAGGTAAACAGACAGAGAAAACAGACTAGGCGGTGATTAAAATCTGGCATTATCCGGTCAACGAAAATATTAGCAGCCTACAATTGGCTTAAAAAGTGTTTAGAGACAATAAAAGATAATTGAAAATATATTTCAGCATGGTCAAAGGCCCTACAAATGTGTGTGATTTTCTTAATCCTATAACTCTCATGACCCTAGGCCTTGGAAAAGGTTGTTCTTGGCCTACTTTAAATTCAGCATCACTGAATCTCCGCGATGAGAAAGAAATGAAATCGAATGGTTGTTAGCCGAGTACTTGCATATGCCTATCAATCTCCATGAACAATATTTAGTGATCTCTTCATGGAACACATATCGTCTCCAAATAAGGTAGCGGTTATTTGAAAGTTTCGCATAATGGGCATGAAACCGTAAAAGATCCACCCTTGTTTTTGTTTAAAACCGATATCCTGGAAAGGCTTCCGTACTGCCTGTCCATACATAAAGGGGCATTTGTGTGGACATGTGCAGTGTGAGGTGGATGGAACTGTAATATTGACGGTCCGTGGCCCTGTCTTATAAAGAGTTGCACTTGATCACGACTTGACTCGATATCACTCATAACTCTGAACATTAGAAAAAAGGGAATTGGGATTGCAATTGATCTATCACAAATCCCTTTTAGACGGGGGCCTAGATATGACTACTCAATCAAACCATACTTACAATGTCAAAGAAAAGAACCCTGAGGCTATTCAATTTTTTTATTATCATTAGCGCGTAGTTATGTAGCAATTCAATGGGTATTCCAAAACTTTATAGTAATGCGAGCGGTGACGCACCGTGGCATAGGCAGCTTATCAGTCAATCATATCTATACGTATAAGTAACAATAACTAATGAGAACATAACAGTGCCTCCTCGGAAACAGTATTCTATGTTAAGTAAACGAACTGTATTTCTGCACTCACACTCTAAACGTATCAAGACACCTCTCATTGTGCTGCGTACTCGTGATGTATTCATCTTCTCACAAGAAAAACGCATATCCAGCTCGGTGTACATGTGCGTCATGTTCATAGCTGAATGCACCAATACGAGGCCTTGTATTTCACACCAAGTGTGCCGTCTGAACCGAGAGTAAGCCCAATGCTCATAGATGCCTTCACTTTTTGAGTCTACTTCCTCATTTAGAAATGGGTGCAACATTATTTCATATCACTGGGTATAACTTCACATGCGTCATAAACCGTAGCAGTGTAATAATGCTAGGGATAGGAGTAGCATTGTTGTCTGTGGTGAAAAGGGGTGATGTTGGAAGGAGGTTGAGGGCATAGGTGCGTTGTAATTAAACAAGGAGAAAAAAAGTAAGATTGTCACTTCGATTAGCTCAGAATATTGAAACAATCTTGACAATGCCTCCTCCACCAGTCTTTTGATAAGACAAGGAGTACACCGGGAGGAGAGAGAGAGAGAGAGAGAGAGAGAGAGAGAGAGGTGTGTGTGTGTGTGTGTGTGTGTGTGTGTGTGTGTGTGTGTGAGGGGGAGGTGGAGGGGGTGGTTACAAAGAAACTTGAACATGATTCTGACTAGTTATGAGAAATGAGAAAACTATAAGTCCTGTAAGCATTTCGACACCTGGATATTCTCATGAGACATGGAAACAAAATTAAAACAATTCCGAATACTTTATTTAAGTGGAGGGACATGGAAGCATGTGATTCCGGCTATTAGTACACAACAAGAGCCTTTAAAATATGCCAATTAGGGCAGCCATCTTGGATTTTACCATAAAGCGATGATCATATGCATGA
>CAVLGW020000035.1:25000-69120 GCA_963669155.1 Arbacia lixula
GGACATGGACAAAGGAAGCTATGTAATCATATCAGACTTTTGGATTGTGAGACTTCTGTCTTAGCCCACTCTTAAGGCCACTGCAAACGACACGGTCCGATCAGTCGTGTGACTCTGCGACACACTGAATCACATGACCAGGTCTAGGATTTGCACAAGAAGGTGACGTCAAATAACCATGGTAAAAATAGTGTCGTGTTGTACAGTGGCCTTTAGATACACTGAAACATTCAATCTACCAAACGATATACATTGTATGTAATTGTCATCACGTGATTTACACTCACCATTTCCGTTGTGTCGTTGTACGTGAAGTCATACAGCTGCCTGAGTGTACCGACTCGACTGAACAACCCAGAGAATTCCTGCCAACACATCGTGGTCAAGAAAGAGAGAGAGAGAGTCGATACTAGCATTAAACATTGTCATTGCAAATGTTCCGCACTCATCGATATAAATCAATATAATTTGCATAAACGACACTGTTTAATCACTCCAATCGAAATTAGGCTTGGTAAAGGAAAAGAAAGCATTTGGAAAAATGTATCGAAACTACACTACATGAAAATCACATGACATGAAATGTTAGGGGTTGTAGTGGTAAAGTAGATTAATACCGTAAACAATGAAGTTCCATGACCATGAGTTTCATTCAAGCTTGATATCGGGATACCAGGAAGAAATTATCCTAAAACAATAAAATCGTTGAAATTAAAGCAGCACCTAGACCTCGGTGGTGACGGCAGAACGGTTGTGCCGTGACTATTCCCCGATTCATTTCTACTACTAGGCCTTACCTTCAACAATAAAAATAAAAACTGGTTACAACTGGCTAGTCTTGTACATGCCAAATGTGTTTTTTTTTACCATTAATGTACACAAATCCCATAGATCGAGATGAGTTTTTTTCTGGCACACAAATGGTTGGTATGGGGTCAAGTTAAAGGGATAGTTCACGGGAGACACATTAAAGAAACTTATTAGTGAAGGTTTGATGAAAATCCGTCAAAGGATAGGAAAGTTATGATTTTTTTCATGGTTTAATTTTGCGACTTCACGCGCGAGATGTTCTCCCATATGTTGTGTACATTTTCTTTCAAAAATGTGCGTTTTCTTAAAAAGATATCTATTCGTTTACCTGTGCAGTTGATGCACCATTAGAAATATGTTTGTACACAAATTCATGTATGAAAACAATAATTCCGTTGTCAAAAAACAGACAAAGACCAATATCTATCATGTTTATGGAATTATTCTGTACACAGCGTATGGGAGAGCACGTCGCACGTGACGTAACAAAAATCAAAGCTTTAAAATCTAATAATTTTCTTCTCCTTTGACGGATTTTCGTCCAAACTCCACTAATATGTTTCTTTCATGTGTCTGCTTTCTTTTTCAAACAGAATTTCAGGGTGATCTATCCCTTTAACTAGCGCATACCTGTGAGACTGCAGTGAAGGCTTCATCAAGCTCGTCCTGGGGTGGTGTCTTCAGTCTCTGGATGTTCTCATAGTACTCACTGATCGACTGGATGTGGGTAGGCAGGTCCTTGTAGTACAGCACCCTGCTCAGAGCAGAGTCCTGGTAAGGAGAAGGGACAGAGGCGACGTGGTAATGTGTTCATATATTTGTGTAGCCGCATTGCTTTCCAATGGCTTCGATGAACCGTCGGCAAGATTCAAAGAGAAAAAAAGAAAAACTACGAAAGAAGAAAATGGAAGAAAATAAAGAAAAACAAACAAGCGGATGGAGGGATGGAAAGAGGAGGGACAGTTGAAGAAAAAGTAAATAAGGAGAGGAAAAAGAGGAAGAGGAAGAAGAAGAAGGAGAAAAAGAAGAGGAAGAAATGAAAGATGAGGATGAGAATGATCACGATGAAGGAGAAGAAGAGGAAAAAAATGTTTCTTTGAATCAGACAAGCACAATACAGTGAAACCTGTCTATAGTGGCCACCCAAGGGAAACAAAAATTGTGGCCTTTATAGATAGGTGGCTGCTATAAGCAGGTTCTTTAACACACACTGCATCTCTCTCTCTGTGGGAATTATTTTAGTGGCCACTATAGACAGGTTGGCTGCTATAGACAGGTGGCCACTAAGACAGGTTTGACTGTAGTATGCATTATTTGGGCATGTAGTCATAATTCAAGTACAAAGGATTGTTCTTGGTTCACGTGCTCTCCCCATATTACTTGAATCAGTGCCATCCTAACTCCAACGCCGTTCTGGGCCACTTACAACCCATTTTACTTTAACTCCTGTTTTACATTCCAGTTACAGAAGCACTACTGTAGCTCGACCTTGGCACCAACCGAGAGATGGCGCTATACCCATTCTTTCACTTGTCCAATAAGGCTCACTAATTTAGTGCCCAACCACAGAGCCCGTCTGAGTTGCCATTTACATGAATCGATCGCCAGCCAAAGCCCTATATGCAGTATACAGAGTCCCGATTGATATCAATCACAATTCTTTATGAGACAGGCCCCAGAACTACCCCGTATCTATGGTACCTGAGTGTTCTCTGGGATGATCTTCTTGCAGGCATTGTCCAGCATGTTGGCAATGACCGACACGCTCTGGTCAGCTGATCGGGCCTGCCGCATGTCGAACAGGTAGGACGGGTGGGTGAGGGTCGTGATCCAGTAGTGCAGAGGCAGACTGCAAAGTGGAAGAGGGAAGTCGTGGATGAATGTTCACAATGGACTTTTATTTAGCTAGTTCGATAAATTTTACTATTGTGAGGTTTTGTTATTTAATATCGCCTTCGCCTAATAAATGTTATGAAGTATGTCAGAAAATATGGACCATGAGACCCACATAGATAATCTAACCTGAAATATGGATTCCCTCAAATTCCACTTTGTTAACAAACAGTTATTCATTTCTGTGTTGCTTTGTTTACGTAGTTTTTCAATGAACATGGCGGCATTCCTCTCCCCTTGGTTACGATAGCCCCCATTGATTAATTTCTCGATTGATTTCATTGCGCAGTTTACTCGGAATTTATCGATCAATTAATGCATTCAATCAATGATGGATTTGGTATTTCACTTGAAGTCTGCTATATCAGCCTTTTTGATCTTTTAAACATCTTTCCTTCAATCATTCACTCACTCAATCATTATTCAATCTGTCTGAAATCCTTTCTCTGCTTGATCTTTCATTCTCAGCTGCCCTCCTAAACCTGTTGCTCGTTCACGCCATCATCCAGTCACTCGCTCGTTATTCAATGCTTTAGCATCATTCTTTATATGATTCCTTTCTTCATGCTAAGCTGTCCTTTCATACCTGGAACTCGTTCACGCATCTTTGCAGTGTGAATTCTTCCATTCATGCATCCACTTCCTCAATACCCGATATTTCATAATTCATTCCTTCTTTCTTTCCTTTATTTCTTCATTTTCATGTGTTCTCTCATACCTGTTGCTCTTCCATGCCTCTGCGCATTCTTCCGGACTCCCTTCATCCACGCAGTGCTTGGCGGCCATCTTGTCGAAGAAGTCGAAGAGGTATTTGATGGCCGGTGGGGTCAGCTCGGGCTTCTTGAAGATGGCTGTCAAAAAGCGGTTCAGCAAGGGCTCGATCGTCCGCTGAAAGAAGACACAACAAAGGATTATGGTCAAGTGGTTAACATCTTATCATCTTATAAAGCAACTTGTGTCCTCCGATAGGATTCCTAATCCACATTGCTGCTCTCCTCCATTTAGTATCAATTGGTATCTTGTAGGAGGATTATATGAATCTTTTGCAATACTCCCACAGGCAGTGGAGATGGTGCACATACTGATATGCGGCATACATTCCTATATCATGTGACTAGGGCTATGATTATAAAATACATCTCGACATTTTTTTCACAATCTCTTTCGTTTCTATTCAAACATAATGCTGGTAGACTTTGGTAGCCCAGTTCTGCTTGAGCATTTCGATCATCAAGTGTTAAGGTGTAGTTTACTGATAATTGTAAGATTCGTTCACAATCATGTAGACATAAGAAATCAAATCAATCGTCCCACTTTAAGCAATAGTTGATACACTCCTATTGGATTGCCCCTATCAACCTAAACTCAGGAGGGGTGTGTCTTACGGACCTTGGTAACCAGGAGGCGTGGTGCGTTGAACTCCTTGTCGAGCTTGATAGCAACCGAGTCTGCGACCGTCAGCATCTGTTCCTCCCGAGTCTTTACAAGCAAGAAGAAAATCATCGAAACTGAATTTAGATATCAAGTCCGTCTAAGAAACGGGAGATTTCAACAAGTAGAAATCGTATAATCACATTGCGATTCCATTGATAAGAGCTGAAAGGGCATATACTGTACTGGGAAGGCAAAAAAGCCTTTAAAAGGTAATTGTTAGCAATCTTCTTGCCAATGGTCTTATATTAATGTATTGACCATTTTAGAAGTTTGCTGAAAGTTATTTGCCCTCAAATGATCCACATATGGAGTAATTGATTATTAATGATTAAATCTTCAAAATGTTCGGCCCGAACATTTTGAGGATTTGTGATTTAATCACTCATTACTCCAAATTTGAGGGCAAATAACTTTCAGCAAGCTTCTAAAATAGACAGTATATGCAAGGGGTAGGAGTGGACATGATTAGGGTCCATCATTATGGCGGAAGCTTTCTGTCGTCATCGCTGTGTCCGGCTTTTGTTTAATTTCAACGAGTTTGTCTATTCCTTCCTGGTATAATTAAATCAAACAGGAGTTGGACCATGATCATGGCAGAACGGTGCTGCATCCCTGATGAATCCCGTACTTTTTACCCCTTTTTACCCTTCCCTTTATTTATATCAAGCTAACTAAAGAAGCGCTCATTAAAGGGATAGTCCACCGTGAAATTAAGTTGGTTATGATAAAAGCGGAAAACCTAAAGAAACACGTTAGTTAAGGTTTGATGAACAAGTTAAGTTACGGGGACCTGTTTTGTTTACGATGAAAAGTTACGATTGTTTGAAGGTTCGATGTTGTGACGTCACGTGCACGGTGCTTTGTTGTGTCCTTTTTTTTTAAATGTTAATTTTTCTCAAAAGGATATGCATAATTTTACCTGTGTATTTAATACATCATAATGAACAAGTTTTTAAACACATACCTCTAAAGAAAAAAAAAGTATTCTTTTAGCAAAAACAGATAAAGGGCAATTTATAGAACCACACCACACGCAATATATGGAAGAGCACCTCGCACGTGACGTCAAAAAAGATTATAATTTTCTTATCGTCAAACTTTCGCTAATATGTCTCTTTCATGTTTCTGCTTTCATTAAAACCAATTTAACTTCTCGGTGGACTATCCCTTTAAGTTAACTTTAAGTTAACGAAACATGAAGAGGTATTGACAGCTGCACTGCTATGACATGGGAAAGTTTTACGAGGACATCAGCTGCACGCCTTCAGCATAATGTGTAAAACTACCCCTAGCGGCAGCTGGGATAACCATGGCAATCAAACTCACCAGGTGCATGATTCGTGGCCCTGTGTCCACCTGGGTCTGTATGCGGGTGTAGTCTCTGCTTCGGACGTCAAAGGAACCCGAGAACTCCTCGTCTAGAGAGAAAAAAAATATGACCCGGTTGCACTACAGTTGAGGACATTTCAGGATTTTACGTTGATGAATTCCCCCACATCTTCCCCCACCCCGCCCCGTATCCATTATTTCTTTCTCGCCGTAATTAGCTTTTACGTATTCAATCATTCTGTCATTTGCCTTTTGTAAGAGGTAAATGTGAAAAGCTTGATAGAGAAAACACAAGTCAGAGTAATACATGAATGTACAAAATAATTTTCGATTTTTGGAGCGTAAAACTCGTGTTAATTGAATGGGGAGAATATAGATTAATTTGTTTTGTAATCGACATATTTGTCTATCGATTCCCAACAGTAGCTTTTTTTCATATTTCCGATCGCAGATAAAAAAATACAGACGACGAATTTTGATTATCGATTCCTGTCGTAGATTAAAGTTATGGGATACTTTTCTCTCTATCAGTGTTGCCAAAGCCACGATTTAGGCGCCTATGTAATTTCAAACAAAGGAAACATCATAATTTTGTAAAAAGAATATTAATGACTATCAATGATGTTGAATAGGTACAATACAATAAGGAAACACATGCAAAACACTCAAAGTGAATAGAGACGTATGTCTCTGCTCACATGTGTGGAAGAGTTGGACTCCCGGAGTGACGGGCTGGTAGATGTCTGATGTGTTCCCCTCCACAGCCGTCTTCTCGACCAGCGCAACGCGACTGTCTTCCTTCAGCTGGATATAAGACCACGTCATAATGGAGATGAACATTCATGTTGCTTAATTGTGACTTATTCATCAAGGCTATCAAATTATCACGTTAAATACACAATTCGTCGCTGTCGTTGTAGGTACATGTACGTTTCATTTTGCGTTTTAATAGAAAACGGTTGAAGCTTTCCATTCGATTTGTTATATAAATGAAAGAAGAACAAAAACTTTCAAAGTCTTAACTGATATCACCGGTAAAGCACAGATCTAGACCCCATATGCTCTCATTAACCCTTTGTGTGCCAGATAAAGTGCTGCTCTATGAGATTAATGTGCATTAATTCTGGAAGAAAGGCACATGTGGCATAAACAAAGTTAAGAGGTAAGGGATAGTAGTGGTAAAGACTACGGGACGAAATGTTCTGCCGTCGTTACCTCGGTCTAGATTTCATTTAATTTCAACGATTTTATGATTTGATTGTTTTCTGGTATTTCATATTGAAAGTAGAATGTGACCCATCGCATACCATTAGTACTATGTGATTATATGCATGCAGCAGCTTACCCCGTAGCTCTTGACGGTGTTGATGTACAGATCCCGTGAGTTGTCAAGGTGAGCGTTGGAATCGTCCCGATCTCGCAGAATTTTCTGTCTGCCTGTCTTATGGTACCACACTGCGCAAGGAATACATATCAGTCGTTTAAATAGGTAAAGAGAGAGCGTATAAATTCACTATGTATGTGAGATGGGGAGATAGAAAGATAGAGAGGGGGGGGGGGGGGGAGCGGGAGGGGGATGGGAGAATGTGTGAAACAGTGGTACCCAGTCATTGTATTTCTATTGTTATACTACTGTGTCCAATCTGGACCCAGCGATTGGACAAATGCCTATAGAGCTCCATGTCTTTAAAATCATATGTTCTGTTAAAGTTAGACATTAAACGACATGATCGAAGTGAGACAAATCATAACACTTTCAAAGTTTCGCCACTTAAGTCAACTATGTTTCCACTCTCCGGCTGGTTAAGGCCACAACAGACGACACGATCCGATTAGTCATACGATTCTGCGACTGGCTGATTCGCACGACACTGTAATTGGATTTGTGAAAGAAGGTGACGTCACTTTTCCAGTCGTAGGCCCTTACAACAGCATAATCGTTTCGTCTGCGATGGCCTTAGGCGTCTCGCGAGACACTCACGGAGGTCCATTTCATGCGCCCTGCTCTGCTTCACGAAGTGTTTCTTGCGGTAGGCCGCGTCGAGAATCTTCTGCTTGACCTGGGTGATGGAGTCAACATCTAGCACAGTCACGTAGTACTCGTGGTTGCCCTTGCTCCCAACCACGGAGAGGGTCTGCCAAAGAGGGGGAAGGAGAGAGGGGAAACGTAGTCAGCGTTTAATACGTAAATCTGTACCTTGTGTCACACTTGGAACGATTACGATGAATCATCTTGATTCACTTCTGATATCGTGCACCGGGCAACGAATACTCGCCAGGGCGGAGATGCTGCACAAAATGTATTCATGATATTATGTTGTTGTATCCAGCGACCAAGGATATACTTGAAACATCCCTCCCAATTTACCACTTCAATGAAGTCGACATCTTCCTCCATGAGGCAGTCGAAGTTGAGAGAGAAGTAGGACTGTCCCGTTATGATGTCGATAGGTCCCTTCTCAACCTGTACTTTGATGGACTGGTACAGCAGGTACAGGGATTCCGCGACGTGTTTCTAGAACATAACAACACGAAACATAGTAATTAAAAATTCACCAATGTTAACAACATTCACGGCATTGAGTACATTTTAGAAAAGTTTAAGTAATGGTAGTAGGTATTCTATCATGTATCAAAAAGAACATTAAACAGAGATGAGAGAAGAAACTATGTTTTTAGTTCAGGCAATATATATTTGCCGATCATGTAAATTGTAAAGCAATGCGATTGATACTTTTACTCCTATTTCTTTAAACAACAAATTATGAACTCATATTCCAGGATGTATCATCTAAGACAAATTACAAAAAATAGAAGGTAACTTTGTGGCTGAGTGTATAATGCATCCCTGAAAGGAAATGTCTCGTTATTCCAAAGTGACTTTGTTGACACGACCGCAGAAAACATACCTTAAGGAAGTGATACATGCACAAAGACAGCCAGTTTGAGATTAGCTTCTCCACGATACTTTCCGTTCTGCGTGAGAAATACAAAAATAATTTTGAAAATATAACAAAAAATATCTCATATATAACTGTGATGATACATCATTTTTCAATTCCAAGGATTATACTGACATTTAAAATAAAGGAAAAGACTATGGAAGGGAAATGTATTAAACAAAAAAAAAGAAAAAAAGATGATGTTTATAGAGAGAAAAGGGTTCTCTAAAGCTATGGAAAAGGAAACAAAGGTGAAGTTTCAGAAACTTGATTCATTTTCTCACCTCCTAAATAGAGGTCGGAGCCGGCCCGCATCTGCACCAGTTTCTATTTCTTCTTCCAGCAGCTTGAAGAGAATTCTGAAGCAAGTCAAACAATATGAATGTTAACCCATTCCGCACCAAGTACCACAAATATTTGGTTTGGTGCTGTAACCTTTGATATAAACTTCATAACAGAATAACAGATGCATCACATGAAAGAGCAACAATTTTGCCTAAAGATCCATCTTCGTCATTTAGGGATGTATATTGCCTTTGAAATGATTTTTCAAAACAAAATATAAGGATAAAATGATCACTTCATTTCCATATTGGCCACGCGCTCAAAAGGTTTGAATACCACTTTTTCTTTTTGAATTGGCTTGATCTTTGCTTTAACTTGAATGATTTTGACGTTTTGTTAATTCATAATGGAATTTACCTTCCGTTTTCTCATGGAAATTGTTTAAACAACTTGTTTTGCCAAATGAAAAGCCCCAAAGTAAGAAGTTTTTTTTTCTCTAAAAACATGATACGAGCTACGTGGTGAGTATAGACGGGCAGTCACTAATCCGAGGATGGCGTACTTACTCAGTGAAGTAGGCGAACTTTCCCTCTGTCATGAGCACCACGGTCAGCAGGGAGGCGATGTTGACCCTGTACACGAGTAGGACATTAAGCACAATACAATGATGGTCACATAACGGCTAAGAGGTACACGCTTATTAACTAAATCCACATTCCTAGCATAGCAAATACATTACATTTTAAATGAAAGTTAGTTCTATGATGCACGCTTACTGGCAACTTGAATATTTGGTTAGGACAGTGATCGCTCGTTTACGGTCTCCAAGCAAGATATTACATTGATTGTCTTCACACGGTTTGAAGGTTGAAACAAAAGGGAACAAATACATAATCAGCCAAATCAGCAAGGAGAAGTATGAGTAATTATAATGTATCCATCCAATGAAACGGACATGTTTTTGCAAAATATTCCAAAAGAACCTATGTGGGAATGATATGCCTTATGTATGACTCTAATGCAGTATCGATGTATTGTGATCGTAGAAGCCAGACCTGTCTCTTCGACGGAGTTTGCGTTTGTCTTCAAGCTGATGGATAAATTGGAGTAAGAAGTCCTCGTTCATCAGCTGTCGGGAAAACACCTCCATGGCCTTCTCCACCTCCGGCGCGATCACCTGATCGGAACAACGACAACAAATATGTCTGTACTTCCAAAGCAATCACACATTCATATGTTTCCGCTCACATATCATGTATGCGAATGTGCCAATATGTGTCATCAATTAAATCGTATGGAAATGACATTTATCAGCACGCTTGTTAACACGATGAAGGTACCAAATCTTTTTACGCCCCATACCACAACATGGATGATATGTCGTGCATCGATCGGCTGCTGCAAAATCGTTGTTTCGTTTATTGATTAAGAAAATCGATTAGGAAAAGTGATTAAAGAGGTATATGTACTGGGACGCTAATATAGAGCATGACACGGGATTTATAGATAATGAGAGCACACAGATGATCGTTTTATTATTCATGTGTCTCTAACTGTGCACATGACATCCCGAATCCATCCGATTGAGATAAAATTCGATAACACGATCGTTCGGATGAAACATCGAATGAGTTAGTTTTCGAGATACTTGGGACGCTGGGCTGTTCACTTTGCATGTTGCGATTTAAAGCAAGTAATATTTTAATACTTGAATATATTGTTCCTCAGGTTCTGATGTCGGTAACACGGTAACACGATAAATCGTTCCAGTGAATTTTCTGCATATCTGCCAGCATAGTGATATTGCATGTTGCGCTATAAGGGGTATAATCATTAAATGCTGGTCTGGTGTTGAGGGTTAGATGTCAATACCATAGTAGATCGATAGCGAGGATGATAGAGTAATTTTCAGAACCCTAGGCATGCAATATTCATCACGTTGTATGTTGCGCTATGAGGAGTTTTACCATAAACTACCGCTCTATTGAACTTTGGTGTATTACCCGTGAAAAATGTCATATGTGTCACGCAAAGAGTTAACACCATAACACCCTACCTCCGGGTCTGACGTAGAGGGCTGGACGTCGAGCCCAGCGAACAGCATGTTCTTGGTGTAGTCCTGGGTGTTGACGAATGGGATGCCCAGATCTCGGAGCTGCTCCTCCACCTCGGACATGTCCGCCTGGAGGTCGTGGAAGGCTGGGAAATGTGAAGAGATGTCATCAATGCAGAAATAAATACAACAGTATGACGATAGTGATTTTGATGATTGTCTAACTCTTCCATAGTAGGCCTACGACTGCAACTCTTATTTCGAAACACCGTACTCCATGCTTGAGTCTTTAGTTGTCTGGCTGTTTATTGTATGTCCGACAAATGCCGTTTGATCTTGTCGTCCAAGGTTAAGATATTTAAATTATTAGCCTTTCAAATAACAAAGAAGCTATGAAGTAATGAAAACAACAGCCCATCGACTAACATAAAACATGAATGCGCAACTATACCGAACAGTATCTGTCAATCACGCCACGATTTTTTGCGATACAAACTCACCTTTTTCAACTCTTCCTTGGATTGTTTTTTCCAGCATTTCCAAGTCTCCATCTTTCTCGCTCAGCTTCTTGTGACTCCGTCGACAAAACACGACCATAATGATAATGAGCACGAGCAGAACAAGGGCGCCGCCACCGGCCACACCTCCAATGATCGGCCCCAAAGGCAGGTCGGACTCATAACGCACATAACCAGGGTAGAACACCAGGTTCCCATGGATAACCTTAACGAAGCAAAGTACATGTGGAACTCATGAAGGCCCAGAGGTTCTTTAAGTTTATATGCAACTTTGAAACATGAACACGTTATACAAAAACACATCTTATAGATCAGTTCTACGAGAATTAATGCTCAGATTTTGACATACATCATTCGGATAACTTACCACAATTGCGGGTAGGTTGAGGTCGGTTGTTCCGGTTCCATCGTAAACTCCTGGCTCAGGCTCGGTCTCTGGCAACTTACAGCGGACCATGTTTGGTTCGAGTGTTTTAACAATGCACACATCGTCCGGCCCAACGAAGATCTCCACATCGTTCACGTCCGCGGACCCTGCAACGTTTAAGTTGGTTCCCTATACGTACAAGATGTTCAATGATTTATACAGCGATGTCATGAAAGCACAACAAAAATAATGTGTAGAAACAAAAGGTAATGTTTCATTTAGTGTTTACCAATCAACCGTTTCCTCTTGATACCAGGAACTTCGACAAACTACATCTGTAAAGCAATCAACACACAATCTTTTAGTTGCACATCAAGGCAAACGATAGGAAACAAAATATATAACCATATGTATGCTAGATTAAGCGTTGCTATTTGTGATTTGTGTGTATTGTAATAAAAACTAACACCCATGGCATACAGAGATTTAATCAACAGAGAAAATTGTCTATGCGCTTGGTGCATCACTTACATTCAAGTCGAGGAGACGGTTCCCAGATATGGGAGCGATTTTCTCTGTGTCGCTGATATCAAAGTAAACAGGGTTGGGATAATAGGTAATCTCCCCTTCGTAGGCTATGTAGCCGTCGAGATCAATGATGAGGTTGGCAACGATGGGTGACTCGGCCCTCTTCCTTCTCCTGAGATCGTTACCCGGATAGCTGGGCGTTGGACACGTGAGTACGGTGGGTGAACCAACACACGTCTGCATTTGGAAGGGATTTGAAAGGAGCGAGTGTGTGTGAGAGAGAAAAAAATAATAGAGAGAACGAGAGAGAGAGAGATATATATATATATATATATATATACAGCGCGTGCGGAAGAGAGTGATAGAAAGAAAATGAGAAAGAGAGAGAGAGACATAAAGGTCGATCGATCGAGAGAGAGAGATTGAGAACGAAAGAGAGGGATAAAAGAGAGAGCATTTATGAAAGGTAAGACCCCTTTTCCTTAATCTGGGTGGACAATGTCTCTGCTTATCTTGTCCCTCACCATGTAACATATGGGCACCCGGTGCGCGGCGTAAATCTAATTTGATCGATTACATTTTAGTACTGGTTGAATACGACTGACTGCTTGTAACCAGGGAAATACTGACGATTGACTGCTTGAAATCAGGGAAATACCTAACGCCTTGGTTTGTACTTCGTTTGGTTTGTATGAAAGCGTGTAATTGTCATTAGAATCATTGCAAGACAGATAGAGTAGACTGTGGAAAACAGTTTGAATTTAAAGTGCACCTGCGTTTTTAATGAAATCATCGCTTTAACGCTCATTAACTTAAAATACCAAAGTTGTGTGGCATTGAGCTTAGCGCTAAGAATATTTTCGTTAGAACAGATTACAACAGATACTGAAAACAATGGTAGTAAATCACCTCAGTATTGTTTACCCCAGTGGTGCGGGATATGACGATTATCGTAGGATTCTGGATGAGATCGAAGCCCGTCCCAGTGAGTTGAATATCAACACCTCCTCTGAATGAAGAAAAAAAATAAACGTCTTGAGGCTAAAACTCGAATCTTCATGTACCAACTGACATGTCTAGGCCTGTAATGACTTTGATGTTCTTTTCATCATCAATAGGAAAAGAAATTGAAGACGTTTAAGTAGCAAAGATTCCTAAATTATATCTTTATGTTAGGCAAAAAATTGCCATCTACTCACTTATGTAAAACAGTGTGATGTTAGGCATTTTACTGAGGACATATGGAAACACACTTACGCCAGGAAAGCCTCGATTGCCTCGGTGGAATCAATCACAGGATTCGGCCTGAAGGCGAACTCCTCCGTAGACGTCCTATCCGCTGAGTCAAAAGTCATTGTGAGCAGTGCCGTCGTCACATTGACAGTACCATTAGTTATACATGAAGCCTCATTTGCCGTTGTGGTTCTGGTTAAATGAATTTGAAAAAAAAAAAAACACTTTGTTATAATCACGGTATGATTAACAGGAGTAAATGAAAACACGCAAAAGTCATACCGAAAAGGAAGGATGAATTGTGGACTTCTGAAGTGCATCAGAGAAAAGTAAACTTTTATAGAATAAGTGTATAGGAGAGACATTGTATATACTTTGATACAGATATAGAAACAAAGAGAGAGATGGAGTTAGAAAGTCATGTATAGAGCGCGGCAAATTGGGTAGACTAGCAATTAAAATCAACCGCACACGACACAATCTAATCAGTCGTATGACCCTTCATTGGATTTGTGCAAGAAGGAGACGTCACAGTTCTAGTTGAAGGCCCGTACGACTGCCCAATCGTGTCATCTGCGGTGGTCTTAAATCTGGAAGCATACGCACGATACTGAAACTTACAAGCTATGACAAGCGATGTCACCAAGTGAGGCAGATCTATCCCTCCCTGTGTCCAAGAAGACTCCGGATATCATGATCCGCGTCCCGCCTGCCACCGGGCCTTCTCTGGGGTTAATCGAGGTGATAGTCGGGTCCTGTGGGGAACAGTGGTGAAGGAATCGGGGGATGGTACCAGTACAGAAGATAGCAACACTATCATTTTTCTTGTAACATTTCTGTAATCATTCGCTGCATCCTTTTGGTTGTCCTATATACATGATGAACCATCATAATACAGAATGAAGGAAGAAGAATGTCTACATATACAGCAACAGACCTGTTGATAGTTTGTAAATGTACCCGATAGTATCATATCTTTTGGAGTAAACTCGAAGGACATATTTAACAGTTTCGGAAATACAATGGACGTAATTACTATCTAATGTCAAAAAGATTTACTTAGTCCCACGTTTACTTTATAATGGCTAAGATGTGTCAATGAATAAAAATTTGAAAATAATGTTGAGCAGGGATTACCTGGTATGAGAACTGCGCAACACTGGTTGAACTTCTGAGGTTTTGATCCACCTGCTGTGTAGTGGAGTCGGAACCGGATGTCGTTGTCCATGTAGTCATAGAACCCGCAGAAGACGTGCTCGCTGTCGCGGTTTCACTTGTTTTTGGTGGTGACGACGTACTTTCCGTCATTGCTTCCGATGTGAGATTCTCACCTGGCGCAGAGGATGTTGCATTTGCACTTTCCACAGTGGAGCTATCTGTTTCTGATGCTAAAGTGGTGTTGTAAGTTGGTGTAGTCGTTATATTGGAAGATTCCACTGTAGAGTTATTTATTTCGGATGGTACTGTACTGTTAGAGGTTTGTGTTATTGGCGTTGTATTGAAAGATGCCATAGTGGAGTTATCTGTTACTGCTTGTGATGTGGTGTTAGAGGTTTGTGTAGACATTGTTGTATTCAGAGATGCCATAGTGGAGTTATCTGTTACTGCTCGTGATGTAGTGTTAGAGGTTTGTGTAGACATTGTTGTATTCAGAGATGCCATAGTGGAGTTATCTGTTACTGCTTGTGATGTAGTGTTCAAGGTTTGTGTAGACATTGTTGTATTCAATGATGCCATAGTGGAGTCATCTGTTTCAGATGGTGACATAGTGTTAGAGGTTGATGTAGACGTTGTTATACTTGAAGATTCCATGGTGGATGCATCTGAGGCTTCTGAAGGCGGTGTCCGAGTTGTGGTGTCTGAAGTAGAGTCCGTGTAATTTCCACAGATGTCTGGTGATACGAAGATCTCTACACTCCCTGCTGTCACCATGGTGGATGCGCCTGTAACGCAGCTCACGCTGCAGATTATTCAACAAAATTTGGTAACTTTATCATACAGGGCATGCAAACGTCGTGTAGGTGGGGCATGGTGCTCATAAAGTTGAAACAAAACTTTATTAAAGTGACAATGAAAAATGTACCATGGTGATTGGTACTATGGTGGTTGCTGTTTCTAAATTACTTGTAAACGACTAACTACATGAACTAAATTTGATTAGATCACAATGACAACACAATACACTCATCAACAATAATCATGGGCAAATTCGTTCATCACGTTTCTAGCAATTGTCATTGTGATAGTTCTTGTGGGATGTTTGTCATGACGTAACCGTTCACAATTACTTCAGAGTTTTTAGACCTCAACCTGGCCTCATGAAACTTCTGACCCTGCATTAAATAAAGTTACGTTTATACATTCGGCGCTAAAAAAAAAAGAAGTTTCATGGATGATATCAGTGATTATTTTCGTATGTAAGAATTACATCATCCCACTGCTAAGACCAGGTATGTTCTTTCTTAAATTCTGATCAATTGTCTGTCTAACCCTCTCAGTACCATCAATTAATAGTACCATGTAATTTCAACAAAGAATTGCCTGTGTGACTGGGAGAGTTAGCCTGATGTACCTTTGACCAGGTTCGTAGAACGAGTCGGTACTCTCGAGACTGCAGTCGATCCCAGCTACAGAAACGCGTCTGATGTTACAGAATGACACTCCGAGGTCAGTTCCTGTGATGGCTAGTCTGGTGCTGCCCTCTATCGGCCCAGACAGGGGGAAGATCTAAAGTATAGTCAAGAATAACATCAACCACTCCTGTGCCCGGTATAATGTAGCTATGTGGGACTTGTGTGTATTACTCGTGAACAAATTCACATGTGGCAGATAAATAGATAAGTTCTGGTAAGCATAAATATTAATAGAATTAATAGAATCTCATTTGAAATCAAAGTTGAGAGCCCCTAATAATAACCAAGCTAGCAGTGAACGGAAAGTTTTTCAGACAAAACCCCGTCAAGTAAAAAAAACATGGATCACTACTCACGAAATGCCCCAAACCAGGCATTACGAACCAATAACTAATACCTGAATACTAACCAGTATTCTTGACGGCATAGAGTGCCTATGCTACCGATGCCATACGCCATTAGATTCCAATATATGCATGTATTAGGCTTAGTTTCCCCAAATGCTAACATCACACGTATACTCCCGAAAATGGCTGCATTTTGAAGACCTGGCTAGAGTACTATACAAATAGGTTTGTGTGATAAAATACTGTAACACTACCATGATTACGAAAACATATAATGTTCTTTGGGAGAGTGGGCTTACGTCAGTAATCACTGGACCAGCGCACTGTGAGCTCTGATCTTGACTCAGAAAGATGGATGTCTGACAGACGACACTCTGTGCGACATTACAGTCTGTCTCACACCAGCCACACTGTAGCATCGATGGAGTCGCCTCTGGAGAGAGACAACGACTACAACTGCCGCTGTTCACTGAGCATTTGTATAGAGTCACTGCAAGATGAAGAAAGAGGAAATATGGAGATGCCACACACGTTTCATCAGAGTATTGCGCTAAATCATTTGACACAAGAGAATATCAAACAACTTATCCAATATACCCTATACCTGAGAGCAATATAAACAATCCATGGTCACATTTAAGCCTTGAAGAACTAACCACACGCCAATTTAAAACGAAAGTTGCATTTGATTATGTAAGATGATAGATACGAATGATTTCACTTTGATACAAAGAAATTAGATTATAAGTGCTATATCTGACTGAAATCTACTATAAATTGTCATTCGAAAAAGGGGCATTTGTCACTACTGCTTAGAGAATCACGATCAAATGATTTTGATAAAGAAAAAAAAAAACGTGAGACGACGTTTCTAGCACTGTAACAGCGAAGCAACATGTGGTTATAAGAATGAAAAAAGAAAACATAGTATTTTTGTATCAGGGTTTAAAGACATATACCTGAGGTTTCTGAAAGGTCATCTACGTTGTTTATTCCATTCCATCTCACAGTCACATCCACTGTCTTAGTTAGGATGTCGTCTGCGTAGGAATACTGCGATAGACGACAAAATAATATAAATTCTGCAGTGAGACATGATATTTCTTGACCACAGGTATAATATCAGACTAAATAGAAAACTGTATATGACAGCGAACACATAACATGTTGCTTTTCACGAGACAAACTCTATTTACACTTTTTGTTAACGTACTTCTTCATTCCTAACTAATGGTGTACTCATCCGAACCATCTGATCAACTGACCAGATGATATTATTCTGTACAATGCGACAGTTATCTGTAGGTTATCATGAATTATGTTGGGTTATTTGACTAAATAGCTCAAATCTTTCTCAACACCAGGGAGACGGGAGTTTTCCCATTCAAACTATTATATTTTGTAACTCTCCTGTATAACACTACACCATTAACCATCTCACAATTGCCAATATTCATTGAAACACCTAATGCTAGTTAAGTGGGTGAACTCTATACTCACAGATCGGGGATCACATTTTACGTAGTCGGCGCTGTAATCGGTACTCCCAACCTTGAGCTCCACCCCTCCGACGTTCAGAATGCATTCAAAGCCTTGCACCTACAGAGTCGAAGACGGTATGTGGTTTTATTAACATTGTTTTAATGAAGGATTTCGTTCCCCGAAAAACAAAATGTGGAAAATGTTAGCACCATGTTGAAATGAACCTCTTGTCTGGAAGCAGCGCTTCATTAATGTCACGACCGTTAAATAAGGACGACATTTGTTTGGCGCGTTATCATACCTCAGAGTGATTCTGTTAATAATTGCATCCATAATACTTTTCGGTAATTTGGATTACGAGTCATCCACCAATTTTTACACTCGTCGTCTAATATTGTTTCGTTGATTGTACTTGAATCTAGATTATTGTTTTTTGTTTTTTGTGGAAAAAGAAATTGAATCGTGAATCTTGAATCCCTACCAGTGACTGGTTTGTTGGAAGGTTGCTTGCCCGTATTTTGTAGCCCGATGTGATATCCACTGGCAGGAGATAGTCCTGTTCAGTCCCTAACAACTGTGGACAGAAACTCTGCCCTCGTGATCCAGAGCCAATCGCATTCTAAAATATAAGGTGGTTTAAGAACAACAATGCACGACATTTAATGGACCTCATTTGGCATTGACCTTTATATAACGTTCACAGCAGTTAGAGAACTCAAGATCTTGTATAGCGATTGCATCGTAGCTATAAGCCCATTCAATCACGTCAATTATATGCACAAGCTATACGCGTAAGGCAAAACAATTTCACCATTTCATATTATTTTTACATTAATTTTTTGTTGGGAAAGGGAGATTATAACATATATAAAACAATTGAGTAAAAACACATACACATATATAACGAGTTAACATAAAAGCATATTCTTCCCTTCAAAATCTCTTATAGAATGAATAAGGCTGGTGTATCGATTTTGTTTTATCTTGGTAGTAAATGCTTGATACGGAAGACGTACGTTTTCTCCAATGATAATGGTATCATCTGCCTGACAGGTGTTACTCTCAGAGGTGCATCTGTTGTCATAGACACACCAATCGCATGTCCAAGGGCTGGTCACACACAATGAACATCTGGAGAAGATGGGGGGGGGGGGAGGAAGGGGGGTAAAGGGTACATAGAGGTCATGAAGATATCTTTAAGTATTGCAAGATATGTCAATGACTCACTTTTGTTGATAAAATCATTCTCATACAATCAGAAACACATATTGCTCCTAAAAAATAGTTGAAACTGCATTTCTTGTCATGGCGTCCGTTGTTTACAAAAAAAGTACTGGAATAAGCAAGTCAAACAAACGGTTCTTCTATTCGTGAACTTGCATGACTTGTGTTCTTTGATTATACTGCCCTCATGCAATACCCTATCTAAGATAAGTATATCGTATTTTGATATTTGTCTTATTCTACAAGTAGGATATTTACACTTAATGACAAGGTCGGGTAATTGTCCCCTGTCATAATGATTCTAAACACAGATACTCGATACACTTACGACTCAATGACACTACAGTCGAAGAAGATAAACACGGTGCTAATGAAGCCGATACCCGTCTCACTTGACACAATGGACAATGTAACCTGTACATTGTCCGCTGCAGAAAGAAATGATCTCAGTTATAACAGGTACATCCTTCATCTCGATTTTTTGTTTTAACGACTTTAATCATGTTTGTGATCCTACTACGCTAAATAGAAATTTAACGTCACATATATAGTCCTCTGTAATACGCATTTAGTTCAAGTTAAGGGGGATATCTACCTTGAATGTTCAATGCACGCATTATATATTTCATACAATGTTTGGATTGATTGCATTTGTGATGGCAACATGATTTCAACCTGAGTAACATTTGTCACATAATCTTCTAACATTCTTCTAGATTTATGACCTTCACGAGGTGAGGTGTGGGTTTTTAACTCTTTGTGAGTCACCGAAGCACGTTTGTATCAGTAATACACATACAGCTCATTGAGCAGATCTTCGTCTGACAGAGATAGGATTGATATGATAAGATACCAGTTATGCTCCTGCCGCCAACAAATTTATGAAGTTATTGCAAACTTAAAAGCTGCAACTAATATGAACAAGTTCTATAACAACTGACAAGATTAACTCTTTATGCACCAGTGATTTTGTTTATAAATAATACAGACGATGCCCATACCGCATCAGTTTACAGTCTATGGCTTACAAAGGGTTATAATATAAGATGGTTTCACGCTTACAGCCTTGTGGCAATGGAGGTACGTTCCCCGCAGGAGGCGTTAGACAGGAGACCTGGCCGCCAATAGTTGTGGCTGGCACCTCGTACGAGTCGAAGGCACACATGTACTGCGCACTCTCCTGAAGGGTTGGCAGCTCTTGCACTGTGATGTTGATCTATATACCGACATAATGCATGAATCGAAAGCATGACCCTTGTAATATGAACGGTTAAAGTGAAATACAATACCGCTTCAAATTAGAGACAGGTTCTAATTTTGATGTTAGGTGGTCGTAAGCTTTAGAATGAGGTGTCCTAAATTATTTGAACCCTCTTGATATTAGCTAACGTAATACATGAGTTCTATGAAATATTTCCAGTTTAGAAAACATGACATACTCAAATACTATCTGAGCCAGGGTGTAGCAGATCTTAGTTAACACTTCGTCAAGCTTAGGCTGACAATAGACATGAATAAGTGTGGTTAATTTCACAGAAAGGCAGACAAGATTACTGGCGTGTATAAATATTATACCACATCGGGCAACGCTAATGTTCATTAAGTATGAATATATTCACATCAATGTCGTACTTGTTGACCCTCGGTGACAATCATCGGCCCCTAATCACAAGGCCATTATTTAGTGGGATAGTGACATACCTGCTGCTCGGTCTGGTCACGTGGTAGGATGCTACCCGGCTGGATATCCGTGATATTGATACACCGAAGAGAATCATATGGCAACCACCTGGTCGAATCGTCAGGAAGGCGACACTCCTCATACCTCGTACATCTGGGTGATTTGTAATTGAATTAATTCATTCCCGTATCATGAAAATAGAAAACAAGTTATATATTAACATGTTAATGCATAACGAACTCAAATGTCAAGAAAATTAACATGAATATGATTTTTTAAAAAATCGTCATAATATATACTACACCTACAAACTTAGATATGTATAACAATCCCAACCGTGATATCATGAAATAACAATGATCAAAACGAAGGAGACGAGTATGAGTGGAGAAAATAAATTCAGTATCATACCATCATTTGTTCACCCAAAACCAATAAATTGCCAAAGAATTAGCATTCTTCAGGAGTGTATATTATGAATTTAAAGAAATAGATACCGCAACAATTTCCTTGAACATAATCACAGTGCTAATGGGAAAAGGGGAGCATTTTAGTTTTATATGTGTTAGTTTCAAAAGGTATATAATTTAAAGGATTGATGAAATTAGTTCAAAAAAGTTTTAAAAAGTAGCATACATCAGTATTATACAATTTGCACAACAAATATTTTCTAATTGGACATGTGATTTTCAAAGGAGTACGGGTTTGACATAATCATTGAAACCCCCATTGGAATGTGAGTATCATGCCGTTCTTAGGCAAATTATACCTGATTACAACTCGTATTCCGTGTGAAATATATTTATCTCACCTTGCCTCTAGTGTACACCAGCCACAGTAAGGATCACCGTCATTTGCACCATTATTACCGATACATGCATCACATGTCTCGTACTGACCACAGTTTACTAGGGATAACTTCAACACCTGCAAATGGAAAAGGAGGGATAATCGTAAACAATCTATGGTGATCATACAATCGCATGATGATGTGAAAAGGCAGGTAACGTGAACATGCTGGCAAGAAACTTAACTAGGATGTAATCTAATTCCTTTTCGCGATTTCTGAGCATCAACACTTCGGCATACGAATGGCTGGTTGTCTGTTGTAAGATTTTAAAGAACATGTTTGATATTTCATATTTCAATTACCTGCGATCCGCTGTCAGCACTGGTTGCAAGGGTAAGTTCTTCCTTCTCCTCATCAAGGAAGATGTCGCGTAGGACAGAGCCATCTCCAAGAGGTACCGTTTCGTAGTCAGAGGCAAACGTGGCATTCACGATATGAACCTTTCGAAAAAGTACAACATTTTTGGAGAATACTCCGAACACTCTTGAACTCATGCCTGTATAATGTATGTAATATTTAATTAATTTGTATAATAAACACGTTTGAAATAATTATATTGATGGTATGTGAATGTTAATTAAACAGCATGCTCAAAGGACTCATTAATTTGGGCTACATTTTCATATTGAAATAAGATCCTTAGCATTGCATTGATTGTTTCACATATATTGATACGCACTTACAGAAGCGTATTGGCCAAAGAAGCACAGATAAGACATATGGGAGTGACAGATATTGGAAGATTATGCTCACGTCTCCTGAATACTTTTATTATCACAGTGATAGCCAATAAATATGTGATTTTCACACGAGGTCACACAGAAGCACCTCATGGAGTAGCCCAGCCTGGGATTCAACGGATTAAACATATTAAAAAGATTGAACAGATTAAAACATATTAAAAGCTTTATTATATTGTATTTGTTTCTTCACTCAAATCTTCTTTCTGTTCTTTCGCTTTTATGAAAGCAAACTTTTGATATCGATTATCACAAAAGCCTGCACGCGTATAAAAAAAAACCAATGTGATATATGACTCAATTACAGCTGTCACCATGGTCACGAGAAATGCAGGCTGCATGTGATCAGTAATGTGTATATATCCTCTCTTACCTTGATAAGATCCCCATTCTGCGTCCCGATTACAGCCACCGTGTGTTCCCTGTCTCGTGTGGTCAGGATGGAGGTTACGGCGATAGCAGGAAGGGAGAGGAGGGGAGTTCCCTGAACGGGTGTCACACCAGCAGCGTACCTGTAGAAGACGCCTCCCTCCTCACCGGTATCTCCAGAGGCTGTACACAGGTAGTCATCATCAGGAGGTTGGTAAGTAGCTCCGGGTTTTAACTATGAAATAGAGAAATTACATTACATTTAAATAACAAAACGATTGTTACAGTCTGTCCCGCCTGCATTGTGTGTTCTCGGTTTTCTCCCTCTATTGGTAGAGGCTACAGTGGAAACAGCCCGAGTATTAAAGGGAAAACCTTAAATGGGTGTGATACTATCTGCTTTCTTTTAAGAGAGCCAACATGCGCATAAACTGTAAATACGCAGTTTAACATTTGATTTTTTTTTCATGAAAATGGGGTTGTTTGATTATTTGTGGAAATATACAAATTTTTCAAGGACATTTTACCGTTCAAATGAGAAAGATCAAGAGAGGATTTTGTAAATATCTAATGTAACTAATGTGTATTGTTTGAAAATAAAATCATGCAATTTCAGACTTCTACATGTAGCTTGTATATATAGTTTGTGCCTCAAATATAGGGTTCAATTTAACAGATTGTTACTTCAATTAATCAATTAGGATTCAATGGTTGAATTATTTAGGCAATGGTACGTAGCCTTTTCAATGAACCTCTGTCTCCAGTAACATGTTCGGACAAAACTATACCTAACATAGTACATGGATAACATGGTACTACATGCCCTCAGCAACCGTCCGCGTAAGATAAGCTGTGCAAAAACAACATGATGGTTTTAATGCAGGCACACATTGATCGGGACTTATTATTCCATTTGTATGTAGTAGTAGTACTTTCAATAATGTGAAATATCTACCAAAATATATCACAGGCTTGTCGGTCCGAAGGGAAACACGTAAATTAACATACATATGGCTATATAAACATATAAAAGAAACACTAATTTAAACTATATAAAGCCCTCAGCCCAGCGCTCCGAAAACAAACTACGCCGTGCGTACAATCCAGGAGTCGAGGTGTATTACAGAGTGTATGATGCAGCCAATCACGGTTGTTTGACATCTTTACAGAATGCTACTCTGTTGACAATATGAACAGGCGAGTATTCACAATTTGAAAGTAAAATGTACAAATGATCACGATGTACAGTGCACGACCGACGTGCTTACCTTATCGCATGCACTACCATCCAGGGAGTCGGGTTGGTACCCTACAGTAGTCTCCATTGTTAATATAGCCAAGCATGGGCGAAAATCCCAGATTGGGGGGGGGGGGACATGTCTCCCCTATTTTCGTTTCTCTAAGGCCACAAGATAAAGTGCCCCCCCCAAAAAAAAAAAAAAAAAAAAAAAAAAAAAAAAAAAAAAAAAATCGGTCCTCTCCCCCCACCATACGAAATGTCAACCCCTACCCACCCCCTCCTCCCACTGAGAGCACTTTCAGGTACTGGGCTGGATTGAAATAAAAACTGGGGGAAAAACACAAAAATCCATCACTACCCATCCCCCCCCCCCCACCCCCCCCCCCCCCCCCCCCGGCTCAGCGGTTACTTCTTGAGGAAAAACATGTCCCCCCACCTGGCATTTACACCAATGCAGCCAAGCATGGCTGTCTGGAAGCTCCGCTGGATATTGCTCATCTTATAGAATCACAGAGACATGCCACAAATGAAACACCTTTTTAATAACAGTACTACTTACAATGTCGCATTTTTTGTACTTTCGCCGGCATCTAGATAGTCCATTGGCATTCCAGAGCCGTCCCCGTTTTTGATATAGCCGAGCACGGCCTTTCCAAAGCTTTGCTGGATGTCGCTAATGTTAGAGAGACACAGAGCAGACTCTACCGGAGATGTCCCGTCTCCAAACAAAGCATACAAGACGCCATCGGTGTTGTTGATACCTAATCAATGAGCTAGCCGAGATCTTGCTGGACTAATGTGAGCTGCCTGGATCGCGGTGTGAGACCCGCATTGGAGTTCTATCTCTGAGTAGGATTCAAAGTTCTGATCTTGTTAATTGGGGAACATCCAGCCTACGTGACACTTTTATATTTCTTTCGATTTTTGAAAGCTTTGTTGAACGCCACGCACTCATCATATGGAGACATAGATCCAATTAAGCCACAATTAAACAACAAAAACAATAAAGCGTAAATACCTACATTGTTGCAGTCCTCTTCCAATAACTAGTCGATTGGAACTCTAAAAACGTACTCTTATCTGTTGCAGCCGAGCGCAGTTATTTGAAAGTTTGGCTGGACGTCACTCATCCTACACAGACTCAAAGCCATACCAGAAATAGAACATCATTATACGAGTGGCACTCCAGAGTCGTCCTCGTCGTTGATGCAGCCGGCCACGACTGCCAGAAAGATTTGCTGGATTTCACTTTTCTTATGGAGGCAATTTTTTTATTATATGTCATGAATAAAAAACAAAAAGAACGTGAGTAAATACTTACTTTGTCACAGCTCCCATCCAGGTATCCAATTGGCACCCCAGAGTCGTCCCCGTCTCTGATGCAGCCGAGCACGGCTGTTTCAAAGCTTTGCTGGATGTCACTCATCTTATAGAGACACAGAGCAGACTCTGCCGGAGGTGCCCCGTCTCCAAACACAGCGTACAGGACGCCGTCGATGCTGTTGATACCCAATGAGTCAGCTAGCCGAGATCCTGCTGGACCAATGTGAGCTGCCTGGATCACGGTGTGAGACCCGCACTGGAGTTCTATCTCAGAGTAGGATTCAAAGTTCATATCTAGTGAATTAGGGCACAACCGGCCTATGTACACTTTATTATTATGCCTCCGCCACGAAGTGGCCGGAGGCATTATGTTTTCGGGTTGTCCGTCCGTCCGTCCATCCGTCCGTCCGTCCGTACGTCCGTCCGTCCGTCCGTCCGTCCGTACGTCCGTCCCGAATCCGTTTAGGCAATATCTTGAGAACCGTGAACCAGATTTGCTTCAAACTTGGTACATGTGTGTATTGCACAAAACTAATGAAGTGTGTAAAATTTGGGTCAAATCTGATTGAGGTCAAAGGTCAAAGGTCAAGGAAATTGACATTTTTCACATTAAATCCAAATCTAAGGATACAATTCTCGTCAAACGTGGTACAAAGATGGATCACTACTTGGAGGTAGACTGGTGACATTTTGGGTAAAATTCCTGAAAGGGTTGGAGGTCAAAGGTCAATGAACTTTGTGAAAAATTGCAAAAATTTGACCTTTTTCACAATAAATCCAAGTCCAAGGATGAAGTTCTCATTAAACATGGCACATGGATGGATCACTAATTCGGGATAGACTGATGAATTTTTTGGTAAAATTCCTGAAAGGTCAGAGGTCAAAGGTCAATGAACTTTGCCAAAATTGGCTAAAAACTGCCCCAAACTTTATATTTTTCGCAATAAATCCAAATCCAATGGTACATTACCAACTAAACATAGTGCAAAGATGGATCACTACTTGGGGCTAGACTGGTGACATTTTTGGTGAAATTTCTCAAAGGTCAGAGGTCTAAGGTCAATGAACTTTGCCAAAAATTACCTAAAAATTGCCCCTAAAGGGATATTTTTCAAAGTAAATCCAAATCCAGTGGTACATTACCAATTAAACATGGCGCAAAGATGGATCACTACTTGGGGCTAGACTGATAACATTTTTGGTGAAATTTCTCAAAGGTCAGAGGTCAAATGTCAATGCACTTTGCCAAAATTGGTAATTTTTCACATTGAATCCAAATCTAATGATTCAATTCAGACAAACATGGTACAGAGATGTGTCACTTTATGAAGGTAGACTGGTGAAAGTTTGGGTAAAATTCCTGAAAGGTCAGAGGTCAAAGGTTTATGAACTTGGCCAAAATTTGCTGAAAATTGCCCCCAAATTGATATTTTTCACAATAAATCCCAATCCAATTATGCATTTCAAGAAAACGTAAAAGGATCACAAGGATACAAGGATGGATTTAGACAGACTGGTTAGATTGGAAGTCAAAGAAGTAAGAGGTCAAAGGTCAAATGAACATTGCCATACTTCGCTAAACATGGAAAAACAGAATAAATGGTATTTTCATTTCACATAGGAATTCAATAGAACATTCCCAACCAAACAAATAGATTGTCTGAAAATAATCTGAATAGAGCTAGCAAAGAGGCGGAGGCATATATATCGACTGCGTGGCAGTCGAATTGCTCTAGTTTTCATTATTCCTTTGGATGAAATAGTAGAGAAAGTCATTGTAGTTGATTATTTGGATGAATACATCCTCATTGGGATCACTAGGAAGTATTCTTCGTGAATAAGATAGGTCTGCAATATCACGTTGGGCTACAATTTCAGAGTCTACGCTGACTCCTTTCGTGCCTGTAAACAAGTACAGTGCATTATTCAGGTTGCCATCATTGAAGCTAGCACCCAGAACCACAGCTCCAACAATGGGATCGTCTCCTGTGGCCACAACTCGCTCGACCGAAGATTTATTGTGACTTGTCACATTAGCCGAGATATCCATCAAGCTCCTCGTCTCACAAAAGCCGTCACAGCCCCCACACGTGATGAGTGTATTCTCAGGTGAGGGGGCAACAAGAAGAAGCTTGTTATCATTGACGTTGACAGTGTCATCTACCTCAGGACACTGTCCCAGAGTCACGGTCTGTTTGAGAGTCAGGTCCGAGCTGAGCTGATAGAGTCTTTCCCGAGCTCCGATGTAGAAATCTCCTGTGACGTTATTGATGGCGAGGTGGTTGAAGGGTAGGGAGGGGTCGGGACTGGTGAAGGATGACACCAGGTATGAAGAGAGTGGAGCAGACTTGCTGGGTTGTGTTAGGAGAAGTATGACGGTAAAGCCGATCTCCAAAACGGTCCACCCCTTCATGATGTGACTTAGCGCGATAAACCAGTACCTTAGAGTGTTGTGGGGAAATGAAAAGGAAGAGAAAGGAAAGGGAGGAAACCTGTAAAACGTATCGTAACATAAACACTCTTTACTTCGACGACATATATTTTTGTACCACTTATCATGCTTACAGCTCTTAAAAAAGGTTAAGGAAACAAATCCTATCTTATGTAATTAATTTAATTTTCATGTTATCCGTAAAAATGACTTTGATTGCTCTAAATGGTAAACAGGCAGAGGAAACAGACCAGGCATGGATTTAAATCAGGTATTATCCAGTCAACGACAGTATCATCAACTTACAGTTGGCTTAAGAAAGTATTAAGAGGCAATAAAAGAAAATTGAAAATATCTTTCAGCATGGTCAAAGGCCCTAGACATTTGTGTGTTAGAGGTTGTTGTGGGCTTATTTTGAATTCAGAATCACTAAATTTCCACGATGAGAGAGAAATGAAATAGAAATGGCTGACAGATAAGCCCAGTACTTGCATGCGTCTATCAATCTCTATGGACAACATTTACTGATCGCTTCATGAGATCAAACACTTATTGTCTGCAAATGATGTAGTGGGTTCTTTAAGTTTCTCATATGAGCATGAAATCATAAGAGATCCACCACTTTTTTGTTTAAACACGAAATATATGAAATGCACTTTCGTACTGGTTCTCCATAAAAGGCAAATGTGGATGAACCTGTGCAGTGTGAGGTGGATGGAATTGTAATGTTGACGGTCCGTGGCCCTGTCTTATAAAGAGTTGGATTTGAACACAACTTAACGTGATATCACTTATACCTGTGAACCTGAGAAAAGATGAATTGGGATTGCGATAGATCTTTCGCCCATCCTTTTAAACGGGGCCCAGATATGTTTGCTAAATCAAGCCGTACTAAGAATGTCGGAGGATAGAATCCTGAGGCTATACAACTCTTTTGCTATCATTAGCGTGTAGTTATGTAGCAATTTATTGGGTTTTCCAAAACTTGGTATAGTGCATGGGGTGACGCACCGTGACATCGTCACGTTTATACGGATAAGTAATAGCAACTGACTGACAAGAATATAACAGTGCTTCCGCAAACACATTATACCATGTTACATAAGTCATCTGTATATCAGCACTCATACTCTAAACGTATCAGATATGAGCAAGACACATGTCATTGTGCTGCGTACACGTAACTTCATGTATTCATCTTCTCACAAGAAAGAATTATATGAAACTAGGCGTCATGTGCGTCATGTTCATAGCTGAATGCACGTAAGTATACGAGGCCTTGTATTTCACACCGAGTGTATCGTCTGAACGGAGAGTAAACTCAATGCTTTTTGAGTCTACTTCCTTATTTAGAAATGAGTGTAACAATAATTTCATACCACTCACAATTCAACTTCACATGCGTCATAACCCGTAGCAGTGTAATAATGCTAGGGATTGGAGTAGTGTTGTTGTTCGCGGTTGGAAGAGTTAATATTGGAAGGGGATTGAGGGCAGAGGTGAAAAAAGGAGAATAATGAAACAAACTTGACAACACATCCTCCAAAAGTCTTTTGATAAGATAATGAATACGCATTTTCAAACTTTCTTAGCAACCACCGGGAGGAGGAGCGAGAGATATAGAGGAGGGGGGGGGGGGGGGGGGGGGGGGGAGTTACAAGGAAACTTGAACATGTTGTGAGAAATTAGGAACTATTAGTCCTGTAAGACTTTTTGACACCTGTACATTGTCATGAGTACGGGGTTTTTTTGATGGAAACGTGTTCCAGATGGGGATTTAGCTTGGTTGCCACCTTGGCGACCTTGAGAAATTTGCATAATTAACATAATTAGTTTATTTGCATATACTTTGTATTGACTTAAGTGCTCAATTTAAACCAGGAGGGACAAAATGAAGACAGTACCACTTTTTTAGAATAATTGGAGCAAGGAATTCATTTATAAGATTTATTCATGCATGTGACTATCCAAGATTACTGCCCTAATTTATATATTTAAAGGCTCTTATTATCTATTAAAAGCCGGAATTACATGCTTCCATGACACTCCAATTAAACAAAAGTATTCTGAATTGTTTTGATTTTGTTTCCATGTCACTTGGATTTATTTGAATGTCATGCAATGTTTGGACATGCTTCACTGGAAAATCCAAAATGGCTGCTGCTTACTTGCATACCAAGCATCTTGGAATAATCCAACAATGTAGTTTTGGATGTGAAATTATTTGGGGCAGTAGATCATCACAGTTAACTAAACAAAGAATAAAAATTGCTGCCACTAATTAGCATACAGTCATTACTACTCCTTCCCCCATCTATTTTCATCCGAGAGGGCTCAAACCTTTCCAGGTGCAATCTGTGGATTAGGATTATTCGTGGGATACAGTATTTATACTTCTGACTATCGGAACCTTGTCAAATCCAAGATGGCTGCCAGAATTTGATTTTATTTGAAGGTTACTTCTAGCACCTACTAGTGTCTGTAAAGCGCTGCTTTGCGATATACTTTCAGCAAAAATAGTGTAGGACTGGTACATATATGACATGATAGTAATTATATCAATACTAATAAACCACCTGTAACGACAATGTGAAACGTTATTTGAATATGTGAGGTTCAAATCCCATCGCTGCCACCACGTTCAACTTAAAGTTAGTACAGACTTACGCAAGTCACAATCACTACTACCTACTAGCATAGCTGCACAAATAAGAGCAATATTGCATGTCTGTGATAGCACAAGCGTATATCTCAATTGATATGTGTATGACATTAATTGCTGAGGACACTACCAAATGCAAAATGCCTGTCTCTAAGTTGCATATTTGAAAGAAATTTAAATACATTTATATTATGGTTGCCAGATACTTAATATTGCTGATGTACAAAAATTTTGCTCTTCTTGAAGTGTTTACAAAAAGGAATGTTACTATTATACAAAATGACAGCATGAAACAGCAGATCAGTTTTCACTAAAACAGTTCCATACTCAACATTAATGTTTAGCAGAGGTTTGCAAGAACGTTTAATTTCAGGTCTCCAATGTATACTGATTAAAATATATACGAGCATTTAACTGATTTGTTAACATCAGTGAAGTACATACAGGCACAGTTAAACCTACAGCCTAGAAGATATCGACAATAAGAAGCTTCAGGAGTACGAATACTCCACTCTTAAATCCCACCGCTGCCACAAAGTTGTGAAAGTAATTTCTGATAATTACTCACAAATTAAAGAAATATTGCAAACTAAGAATATGAATGATGTAGGAATACGCGCACAATCGATTGTTCAACCTATTTACTATTTGCAGTAGAAAGGGGTGGGGGGGGGGTACTGCTTATTAAAGAGCCCTCATTGTAATTTTCTGTGCATCCTACTGGTTATATTGGCTACTGTATACAATAGTGCACCCACATAATGGAGAACTTCCATAGTGGTCACCTCGCTTTACATGACTTGCTGGTCCGTGAAATATCTCTTGGATTTTCCCTGAGATCTCCATGAAACACATTTCAACTCAGATAGCAGCCACCGGATACCCCAATTCAAGTCAACAGCTATTTATACAGAGGTCTTACCCCTAGTCAATCATGACGGCGAAAAATATGGCGATTATTATACATATTTCATTATATCGTGAGAAAAATGTGCCAGTATAACCATCTTTAAAATTGCAGAAGTACTCATAGTTGTAAAGCTATAGCAAATTACAAATCAACGTCCCAACACAAATATGACATAAAAGATCGTGGGTTTAACAATGAAGCGATGGTCACATAGATGAATAAATGTCATAAATGAAATTCTTGATCCACAGCACCCTAGAAAAGTGATATTGATTTTAATTTTAGCCCTACTAGTCTGAATTGACCACTGACTCAATTTTAAATATATAATGCAAATTAGCTAAATATGCTAATTATGCAAATACAACAAATTACTCAGAGTTACCAAGGTGGCAACCGAGCTAATTTTCCATCTTTTTATCCATCTGCAACGTAATTCTATAAAAAACACCTTGTACTTATCGGCATGTCCAGGCCTTGTACACATCCCACGGGATCGTCTACAGGACTGATTTTATACCATAAACGGAACAAGCTGATCAATTAACTTCCTCCTCTTCAATTTGAGCATTGGAATATTACTCTCATTGTCTGCACTATCACCTTACATCCATAAAGATCAGCAAGAAGATCAAGAACATCAAGAATACTTACGGTATTCAGTCAGTCGGAATCCAGGGCGTTATCGGAGGATTCACACGTGCTGCTCTAAAAACTATTTGCTGTATGTATCTCTTGGCCGCTTACTCAACATAATGCAGGTTCCATGTATGCTTGGCAATCCCTTATTAGAGACAGCTTGCCCGGGTGAACTTTATGGATCTGTTTCCCCCGACTCTTCCCGAGGCCAGTCAAGCATGTCAAGAAGCATGCACTCACGCACATGCTATTCAATACAATGCGGAACTTCTGCGAGAAATTGCTGTTGCTCTCAATAACATAAACACAAAGAATTGTAATATTTGCAAATAGCGAGCTGTAGATATTCGCTCATGATCAAATAAAGGGGAACTTTCTGGATGTTTGGGAAATGCCTTATGTTTCCTAATAAGGGATTGTAATTATTGTATGTCCCAGTTAAGGGTTAAACTAGCTGTGGTATATTCCAATAATGTCTCGTGTCTCATGTCTCAACAACTTTTATTTATTTGTTTTTTATTATTTGTGTCCGTATTGATATATGCGTGCATGTTTTTTGCTCCTTTTTAAAAAAATGAAATATCCAACCCTTGACAGGAAACGCAGTCATAGCCCATCCATGCCCTAGCTTTGAATAGTCCAATAATGTCTCGTGTCTCATGTCTCAACAACCTTTTACAAGAGCCCATGTCTGGTGGACCCCCAAGTTTGCTCCCTTGTTGACATGTGCGTGCAGGTTTTATGCTCCTTTTTAAAAAAATGAAATATCCAACCCTTGACAGGAAACGCAGTCATAGCCCATCCATGCCCTAGCTTTGAATAGTCCAATAATGTCTCGTGTCTCATGTCTCAACAACCTTTTACAAGAGCCCATGTCTGGTGGACCCCCAAGTTTGCTCCCTTGTTGACATGTGCGTGCAGGTTTTATGCTCCTTTTTCAAAAAATGAAATATCCAACCCTTGACAGGAAACGCAGTCACAGCCCATCCATGCCCTATATAGCTCAGTGTTCGATGTCATACTGATTTGCCTGCCGTCCTGAGCTGTTGAAGGTTTTATGTCAGTCAATTATAAAAACCACGTATTTTCATTACATTTGATATTTTAGTTTCCACTTCATTTCATTCATGTAAATGAGATGCAACATCTTTTTGTATGAACCATTAATCAACTTGTAATACGAACTGAAATCATCTTCATAAAAAGGTAATAGTCTATATACAATTCATGTATTAACCTATTTCTCTTTATGTATTTTTATCTCAACAGATTTGTAATCAAATGCTAGTCAGGCTCCATTAACACATGTGCTATATATCTGACTCCATATTACCATTAGTTATAAATCATCTCTGACAGTTGAAAAATAAAATGTTATTGTGACATGTGTGATAAGTATTCATGTATCCATGTAATGAAATTATCAGTAGAAATGTCATGTTTAATAGTTTCATACATTCTTGTCAATGATCATGATGATGGGAATAAAACAATCGATCAGTCAATCAATCAAACTGTTAGGCTCACGTGATATCACGCTTGTTACCACTTTGTAAGGTACTATATCAGCACGGTCCCATTTATCGGTACTGAGGGTGTAAAGGAGTGGGATCTCGGTGTGCGAGTGAGTTGGTAGGAATGGCGAGTCAACGCACAAACACACGCACACACACAGACACACACGCGCGCGCGCTCACACACACACACACACACATACACACATACACATATCTCTACTCTCATCATGCTACTTCTCATTCTCTCCAACTCGCTCCCTCTCTCTCTCCCTTTCTCTCTCTCTTTTTGTCTCTCTCACGCACACCCATTTGAATTGTATACACGACCAGACACACACACACACACACACACACGCACACACACATTCACACACATATCTCTACTCTCATCATGCTACTTCTCATTCTCTCCAACTCGCTCCCTCTCTCTCTCCCTTTCTCTCTCTCTTTTTGTCTCTCTCACGCACACCCATTTGAATTGTATACACGACCAGACACACACACACACACACACACACACACACACACACACACTTACATGCTTTTACATGCTCACAAACACACGAAACGAGAAAGGGACACAAATGCATATAGTCAAATAAATTCAACACAATAACCATCCTAACAATGACGTTCGGAGACGCATGAAATAGTTATTGTATGCAAGGTGCGTTTTATTTTGCTACTTCCTCAAAAAGCCACGCAAAAGGAAATCTATTTATCTGTACTAATCAATCCTGATTGATATCTATGTACGTATCATTATTTTGTACTTTGAATGTGTTGGAAGGAATAGTGACATCATCGTTATGTCAAACAAAAACAAATTATGTAACCTAAATACTATGATATGATATGTTTCCAGCCCCACTACCATACCAGGCTTTGCTGCCTAAGCATGACGGTAATTACTAAATTTAGTTGACAATCGAAAAAATAATTGTCCCTTCTACATTGTCATGATGTTCACATCTAAATAACTGATTCCCCACTCTACCCAGTAAACAACATCATGGTTCACTTCAAGGCCATTGTACGATTCCGCGTCCACTGTCCTGCATGTCACACGAAATACAGTATGATTATAGTATGTCCTATTTCTGTGTCTGCATGAATGAGTAACTCGGTGGAGTAACAATACGGCGTGCCACCTATCGGTTCCAGCGGACAGGCCGAATTCCAACTTCGGGGTCGACATCAAAGTCTAGCACCTGTACACTTAGCTGTATACATATCAGTGGATAGCATTAAAATACGTTACCGACATGATACATGGATTTTAAAAAGTTGAGGATGAAGAATTCAGCGACAACGGTCTAGATATCGCAAGGATATATGCGGCAATTAATGTTTACTGGAATTAGTATAGCCTATAGGTAGAGTGCACAGTATACAGTACGGCCTTATTAGGGACTTTCCGATTAGCAATGTCCACAAAATCGACTGCTACGTGATGACGACAGGTACCGACATACTAGACGCCGCCTGTTCACCACCATAACAAGAACCTTTTCGATTGCATTCGACGTACGCTTACTCATGAGTGCACCTCATGACGTCACTTTTCGCGCTCGCCTTCGCATAGTACCGTGCATAAAATGCGTGCATGGTGCAATCGCAAGTGAGCAAACCATGGGAAACACAGGGAAAATCAACAAATGGAGACCTTGTTACACCTTTAAAACCACAACAAGCGCTCGAATAAGTCGTATTTTCTACGAAAACAAATGAATAGCAATAACTCACCTCTGAATCGTTAATGTTTAGTAGTTATTTAGAACTTTGAACAGAACACGAAAGCGGTAACTCGAATACCTAGCTTCCCACGTCGGCCATTTGAAAAATGGCCGCCATTTCAGTCCAGCAGCATTTTGCAAAAGAAGTCCATGTACAAAATGTGCAGGCTGGTGACCCAAGCACACTGATACCCAACAACGTTTTTCAACAGCCTGGTAAACCTGTCTTGCTCCCTGGGTATATGTACACCATTTGTCAGTCTCTACGTCAGAATGACACGATACATTATTAGACTACACTCCAGGAGTATACTCCAGGAGTATACTCCAGGAGTGCCGAGCTGGCACGGCGAGTTGAGATGTGAAAAGCGCGTTCACACAAAGTTCTTGCAAAAGTAACTTGTACGACGTTCCCACGAGCCTGCTACGAGCACTCGTAATAGTCGTGCAGAGATCGTATTGTGACTCGGGACAACTCGGGACAACTCGGTACAACTCGGCGTAACTCGGCGTAGCTTGGGGCAACATTCCGCATCTCGTGGATAAGTGGCGAGAGGTAAAAAAATATTGAACATGTTCAAAAATTGGACCAACTCGGTGCAACTCGTGCTCAACTCGTGACAACTCGGGACAACTCGTGGGTCACTACCTATGTTCGTGGTGAACTCGTGTTGCACTCTTCCAAACTCGTAGCAACTCGCAGCGAGTTCGAGTTGTGCCGAGTTGTCACGAGTTAACACGAGTATGGCACGAGTTAACACGAGTTTTGCACTAGTTTTGCACGAGTTTTGCACGGGTTGAGAACGAGTACCGCGATTGCATCGCGAATTAGCACGAGTTGTCCAATAGTTTTGAATGAGGTTAGAACGAGTATGGTGATAGCGAGTTTCATAGGAGCCTAACGCGAGTGACAGCGAGTTACGTATGACCCTACCTCAAACGTATCGAATACACTGTGAGTGTAGTCCAATCACCTATGTACTCTATGTCATTCATAGAGGTATTTTAGTTAGCACACGCATGTAAACACAACAAATAAAGTAAGTCCCCCCCCCCCCCTAAGCAAAATAGTATAACTTTTGATCGAAAAGGTTTTGAGCAATATAATTTGACAAGAATGTTTTTTTAACTTATTGACTAACCATCGTGTGAAAATCGCATCAATCCACTTAGTCATGCATGAGTGAGGACACCTTAAAGGCAATATTGTCACTTTTCAAAAGTCACAAGGGCAATTTTGAGATTCTCGTATGAATTTTTAATGCATTCCATTTCTGGTGCATAATTTGTGTCCTTTTATTGTTTATCATCCATCTCTGGATGCACTAACACCAATCCATTTAATACTTAATCCATTGTTCTGGTTGAGTGAGCACCGTTTGAAAAATACTCCTCCCTCTTGAGTTTGAAATCTTTAAAACCCTTTATTTTGTGGAAAAAACTCTATATATCTTGACAAAGATATAAGATGACCTATTATTTTTTAACATAAGAAATCATTTTCGTGTATAAGTTGAATGAACACACTTTAAAAATTGCACAAGAAATGCCAAAATGAACTGTTAAAACGGCATAAACAATCACCCTTGTGACTTTTGAAAAGTGTCTATTTTGCTTTTAATGTGTGCTCACTCGAGAATGACTGATTGAATTGATGTGATTTTCACACGGAAGTTAGTCAATAAGTTAAAAAACAATCCTGCCAAATTATTTTGCTCAAAACCTTTTCGACCAAAAGTTATGCTATTTGCTAAGGAAGGGGGTGGGGGGGGGTGGGGGGGGGGGTGGGGGGGGGGGTTGTGTATTGAACTACATGATTGCTGTGAGATATATTGCACATCCATATTACATGTATCCTTATATTATGCTCCTTTAAGTTCCACCATGCCTTGCATGTACCAGTTTCACTTTGTACTTCGCTATGTCTCAAACTGTCAGTTCTCCTCTTATTCCCGTATTACAATCTATGTATTCACTTGACCACAGCATCCTGCCACTGGTAACTCCCTTACTTCTCTCACCCACATCTCCTTGTACCAACCAGTACCATTGATGACTAATGATGGAAATATTATACCCTGTATGTATAATCGAAAGTATTCCAGAATAAATACACTTGTAGTTTATACATCAAGCAGACAAGTCACTCTTGCTCTCTGATCACGTCTTGTGTATTATCTTTATGTACCTAAACCAATACATAAAAGGGGGATACTTTTTTGTTGTGTTTACAATTTCGAATGCACTGGGATAGATCAACCTGAAAATCAGACACATGAAAGGAACATATCAGTGAAGGTTTGACGAAAATCCGTCAAAGATAAGAAAGTTATGATCTTTTAAAGTTTTAATTTTGTGACGTCACGAGGTGCTCTCCTATATGTTATGTACATTTTTTCGATAATGTGCATCTTTTCAAAAAGATATGCATCCTTGCCCTGTGCGTGTGATACATTATCAGAAATACGTTTTTACAAACATACCTGTATGAAGAAAAAAATAATACCGTTGTCAAAAACAGAAAAAAAGAACAATGTATGTAATTATGTTGTACGCTACGTATAGGAGAGCACCTCACACGTGACGTCCAAGAAATTAAATTTCAAAAGGTCATAGCTTTTTTACCCTTCGGCAAAATTTCGCCAAACCGTCCCTAATATGTTTCATTACTTTTGCGATATGCTGCTGGAAATAAATGGCAGCCATTTTTCAAAATGGCCGTCGTAGAAATATAGTATTGACCACTCTTCAAGATAACATCTGAATGGAACATTTCCCCACATCACATGACGTACCATATTAAAGTGAATAACATTTATTACCGGATGGTTCCACATTTGGGAGGCTTTGGGGTGATTTTCATTACAAATGTGGCAGAGAATGGTAATTTTAACCATTAAAAAAAAGTTACACTGTTTAGAAAACTGCCTACACAATGTACACAGACTTGTGTACCCATAAATCTCCATTAGAATCACCCATCTCTTTACCAAACATGAGCATGATGATGAAGACAAATAGCAAATTGAAATATGAGAGAAAATGTGGACACAAGAGGCCCATAATGGACACAAGGGATATACATACCCAATACGGTTTTGCATGCAAAACATATGGCAGAGGAACATAATAAACAGGCTTTGGCTATAAAGGTATGGACCTTTGATAACTATAACTACATATCAAGATGAGCGTTGTCATTCATGTCATTGCTTTTTTCCATATCCTATATGACAGATGCTTGGACAGTTTTCCGACAATTTTCAATATTTTACATTCTCGGAAATATGAAGAAATGTGTACCATTTGATTCAAATCTTTAGGGAAAATTGTAAAAAATAACATACTCCGTGCCGACCTTGTCCTAAAATCGCCACAAGGCTCAACAAATGTGGTACCATCTTGCTGGCAATATTACCAACTCTAATACCTCATATAATGTGGCAAAATATTCCATTCAAATCTTATCTTAAATAGTGTTCAATACTAGATTTCTACGTAGAAAATGTGAAGGCTGCTATCGACACATATTGATACCCAACAACATTTTAAAACAGCCCATGTCAGGTGGACATGGGTAAATCGCGCAAGAGATTCTTCGAGCAGATCAGAGATGCATCATTCCTTAGTATGGAACGCTAAAAATATACCGGCTCAATCTGGTACATGCAGTCGTACGGAACTTGGAGAAATATCGCAGAAAACTCGCGATAATTCGTAGGACGATCGACAGAACTCGTACAAAGGTCATCGCAACTCTCAACACGCTCGGTATAACTCGTGCCGAGTTCGGATAAGCTCGTACCTCGCTAGGGTAACTCGTACTCGCATCTCAGTAAAGTCGACGTTGTCTCGTAGAACACTCGAAGAACACTCGTACAACGAGCAAATTCCTCAAATTAGCAGGAGTTGCGCACGAGTTCAAGCTCGCGGCAACTCGCCACAACTCGCAACTTATGCTAGGTTCACACTGCCGATCAGATCAACTCGATCAATCCCGATCAAGCTATTTTGGCCTGATCGCGTTCGCTCGCCAAGGGTATTCGGGGTTAGTCTACCTTGATCGGCATCGCTCCTGCTTCCTTCTCGATAATTTTTGACAGTCAAAAATTATCGAGTAGGAAGCCCGAGCGCCAACAGCCCGGGTAGTGATCGAGAAGAGGTCGATTTGATCGGGAAACGGTCGTATACAAATCTTGTTCGGTCGGGATGGAATTTTCCAACCACTTAGTTCCCGATCATCTCGATTTATGCTCGAATACTACACGATTGGTTCCCGATTATTTCGATCCAGGAATCGTCCGTTTCATGAATGACTCGACTGCTGCGTCAACGATACACGACTGCTATCGATCTCTACTCGACTGAACTCGATTATATTTCGACCGACACCAGACCACACTCGATTACATCCCGAGTACTTTTCGACCGCAGTCGATCGATCCAAACGCAACTCGACGAGCACACGTGATTGCAGCATGTAATGACGTACTTTCCCAGTACTATTTTTCGTTGTTCAAGGAAAGACTTGTCATTTAATTTTGCTTTAAAAATCCATATTGTTGTTAATTTTCACATTTCTCACAAAATGTTAAACTGAGCATTACTTAGTACTACTCTTCTCATTTAAGCACAATGACTCAAACGGTAATTCATTAACTCTCTGAAAGATTGGTAAGTTCCTTTTAAATAAAGAATAAAACGTGTTCCACAGACCTTGCGTTTTGGGTTATGGCTCGTGTTTGGTTTTATTCAAATCAGTCCGATATCTTCTCATTAACGAATGAAGTTACACGAGGCTTAGCTTAAACTTGTACAAATGGATCAATAATATCCAGATCAAATAATAAACCTATTGTACATAATTAGTACGCTTCTCAATGCATAAGTTTGGACTAAGAAACTTCACTGAAGGCAAGATAAGAGAACAATGTACGGAATAGGTAGTGTCTGCTTCGATTGCTTAAGCGTTGGGAGGGGGTAGCTCGAAACAGTCAACCTTATCCTCCGTCCGTATTTACCTCACCACATGTCCGTAATTCCCCACTTTTGGTAGGGGAATAGCGGACATCTATGACGGTACTTTTTAAAAAAAAAAAAACTTACAAAAGAATTAACACTGTTTGCCAATATCTATGCCATAATGAGGGTATACCGCCTAGATACATGATACGATGTCTATTTAATGATGGGACTACTCGTTGTGGTAATACAGAAGTTTGAAATTTTATGTCCGTATTTACCCCGCTCTCCCCTACTACTACTACTACCCCAAGAAACCAGAGAGTGCCTACTGGTTTCTATTGGTTTTTCATAAACCAGTCTACTGGTCTGAAGAAGAACTGCAAAATCAATGCAGTAGAAACCAGTAGAAACCAGTAGAAAAGGTATAGGTTAATGGTATTGAAGACCAGCAGAAACCAGTGAGATCTAATGGTTTGAAAAGGAGTATGGAAAATTCAAAGTCAAACCAGTAGCAACCAATATAAACCAGTAGAAACCAATAGAAACCAATAGAAATAGGATCTCATGAATATTCATGAATGTATTCACGAGTCATAATTTTGTACTTTAATATAACCTCCACATAACCAGATAACATGAATTTTTACCAATTAATGATTTCACGTTTAAACATAGAATGGTGAATGCCACCTATTTAAGTGAAGACAAGAATGATAACAACAAAAAAAATGCTTTTCTTAAATGTAAGTTGTAGTAACCAAATTATTGTGTACCTTATAACCATACTACTATATATATGAAAGAGTGTGAAGGAAAGGACAGGACTTGGGATAGGTGTAGGATAGGATAGGAATAAGTATAGGAGAGGATAGGGTTAGTTTAAAACATTATTTGCCATACTTTGGAAGTTTGGGTTTACCTAATAAACATTTAAATCAATATTACATCAATATTTTTAATTTTGATTCCTACAGGTCTCCTAATGGTTCCAGTAGGTATTCTACTGGTTTCTACTGGTCTTCTAATGGATCCAGGAGAAATTCCTACTGGTTTCTACTGGCAATCTCTAGGGGTATTTTTGTAATGGTTTCTACTGGAAATCATTTCACTTTCCATATTCAAACCATTAGAAAAATTCCAGTAGAAACCAGTAGGAATCTCTAATGGATCCAGTAGAGATTCCTACTGGTTTCTACTGTTATTCTACTGGTTTTCTATTGGATCCAGTAGAGATTCCTACTGGTTTCTACTGGTATTCTACTGGTCTTCTATTAGTCTTCTATCAGATCCAGTAGAGATTTCTACTGGTTTCTACTGTTATTCTACTGGTTTTCTATTGGATCCAGTAGAGATTCCTACTGGTTTCTACTGGTATTCTACTGGTCTTCTATTAGTCTTCTATCAGATCCAGTAGAGATTTCTACTGGTATTCTATTGGAATTTTCTAATGGTTTCTACTGCATTATTTCACTTTCCATATTCAAACCAGTAGAAAAATTCCAGTAAAAATTCTAATCGTTTTCCTCTACTGGTTTCTACTGATTTTTCTTCCTGGGACTACTACTACTACTACTACTACTACTACTACTACTACTACTACTAGTAGTAGTAGTAGTAGTAGTAGTAGTAGTAGTAGTAGTAGTAGTAGTAGTAGTAGTAGTAGTGTTATTACACTTATTAAGGGTGACCCAAGAGTGACCCAAAGAAACAACAACTACTACTACTACTACTACGACATTAGAGTTCATACAAATTATGACAATGATACTTATCATGGTGATCGTGAACACAATGTCATAATAGCGATGACAATAGGCCTAATGATAAGAGTGACCCAAAGAAACAATGTCGGACGGAGCCAAGAAGAAGCAACATGTCATTGTTTCTGCGGAGCCGCGAAAGTCCCTGTCACTTTATAGGCAATTTCATCAATTATTGGTCAAATTTCAAATATCATTATGCTAAAGAGTTTAGTGTAAGTTGATATTTTGGTACGTTCCTGGCTTGGATAGTGATTTCATGTACACATTATAATTTATTTTTCAAATAATTGTAGTTCATGAAGTATTGAACTACACACAAAAATGATCGTATGGAACTGAACTTGCGCCCCTTTTAGTATGAACAGTGGCTCTATATAGCCTACAGCATGGACAATTGTGGAGGGGGCGGGGCAGGGGTAAGAATTTACTGAGTAGTGCAAATATTTAGAGCGTCTGTCAATATGGTTGATTTCCTTTTTTCATGAAAACCTCTCAACTTTGTTCCAAATTCCATAGTCCAAAATCAGACACGACTTGTCGATGATGAGTTCGTGGTATGTACATCTTACAAACGTTCAAGGGGCGCAATATCAAAGGCACCCCCCCCCCCCCCCAATACACACACCCTACGTCAATGTGCAAAAACAACCATGACAACTACGTAGCTCTGTCGCCTACAAAGAAATAAATAGCTGTCGCCAACCAATTCTTCGATCACTGTGCGAATATGCCGATCTGCTCGAATTAAAATCGTGTAGAAATCGTGTACAAATCGTGTAGACGTCGAGTTGGTCTACGCGGTCTAGTACAGATCGAGTACTTACCATGTATCGATCGTGTATTGATTGAGAAGAGATCGATATGTTCGAGTAGAGATCGATGTGCTGGTCGAGGAGATGAACTAGAGGAATCGTAAATGGTCGGGTGTAGGTCGTAAACGGTCGAATAGCGGTCCGGAAGGGATCGTGTTGAAAGACGATCAAGCATTTAGTCGAGATTGGTCTGGGTAAAATGGGTGATCGGACTTGATCGAACTTGATCGACTTGATCTGATCGCAGTAGCTTAGAAACAAGGCATTTCTCAAAAAGTAAATGTACAATATGAATGATTTAAATGAAAAAAAAATCATTTTTTATTTATCATGAACGAATATCTGTAGCTTATTATTTGCAAATACTTCAATCCTTTGTGTTCATGTTATTGAGAGCAACAACAATTACTCGCAGAAGTTCCGCATTATATTGAATAGCATGTGGGTGCATTGAGTGCATGCTTCTTGACATGCTTGACTGGCCTCGGGAAGAGTCGGGGGGGGGGGGGGGAATTCATGAAATTCACCCAGGCAAGCTGTCTCTAGTATGGGATTGCCAAGCATACATGCAATACGGAATATGTTGAGTGAGCGGGAAAGAGATAAAACATACACCGAATAATTTTTAGAGCAGCGCGTGTGAATCCTCTGATAACGCCCTCGATTCAGATTGAATATCGTAAGTATTCTTGGAATCTTTTTGTTCATCTTTATGGAAGTAAGGTGCAGTTATGGGTAATAGTCCAATGCTGAAATAGAAGAGGAGGAAGTTATTTGAGCCGCTATGAGCATTTATGTTATTAAATTACATCCTTATATGCATGATATAGTTCCTCATTTCTCATAGCAATGGCAAAATTATGTTTAAGATTCTTTGTAATATCAACCATTTCATCTATAATCGATGTAGCATTTCGTTAAGTTGTAATACCATCTGGGTACCGATGTCATGGTGACTTTTCACATTATTGTTCCCATAAGTAAAGACGACCCCCTCCTAGTGGTTGGTAAGGAACTGTGAAAAATTGTACTGGTTCTCTTATCAAAAAACTGTTGGAGGAGGACTTGTCATGCATGTTTCATTCTTCTGCGCTGGTCGGAGTGACAATCTTACTTCAGTCTCATCGTTTAATTACAACGCACTTCTGCCTTCAACCTCTTTCCAACATCAACCATGTCAACCCTTTCCACCACGGACAACAACACTACTCTAATCCCTAGCATTATTACACTGCTACGGTTTATGCCGCATAATACCCCGTGATATGAAATAATGTTGCACCCATTTCTAAATGAGGAAGTAGACTAAAAACGTGAAGGCATCTATGAGCATTGGGTTTACTCGCGGTTCAGACGATACACTCGGTGTGAAATACAAGGCCTCGTATAATGAGGTGCATTCAG
>CAVLGW020000035.1:69320-93901 GCA_963669155.1 Arbacia lixula
CAAGGTTTAGTCTATGTGCCCAGACACAGTTGTGATATTAAAGCTTAGTCTATGTGCCCAGACACAGTTGTGATAGCAAAGCTTAGTCTATGTGCCCAGACACAGTTGTGATAGCAAAGCTTAGTCTATGTGCCCAGACACAGTTGTGATAGCAAAGCTTAGTCTATGTGCCCAGACACAGTTGTGATAGCAAAGCTTAGTCTATGTGCCCAGACACAGTTGTGATAGCAAAGCTTAGTCTATGTGCCCAGACACAGTTGTGATAGCAAAGCTTAGTCTATGTGCCCAGACACAGTTGTGATAGCAAAGCTTAGTCTATGTGCCCAGACACAGTTGTGATAGCAAAGCTTAGTCTATGTGCCCAGACACAGTTGTGATAGCAAAGCTTAGTCTATGTACCCAGACATAGTTGTGATAGCAAAGCTTAGTCTATGTGCCCAGACACAGTTGTGATATTAAAGCTTAGTCTATGTGCCCAGACATAGTTGTGATAGCAAAGCTTAGTGTATGTGCCAAGACATAGTTGTGATAGCAAAGCTTAGTCTATGTGCCCAGACACAGTTGTGATATCAATTACAAATCACCAGATGTACGAGATATGAGGAGTGTCCCGTTAACGACGAGTCAACCAGATGGTTGCCTTATGACGCTCTTCGGTGTATCAATATCACGGATATCCAGCCGGATGGCATCCTACCACGTGACCAGTCGGAGCAGCAGGTATATCACTGCCCTACTAAATATCCATTGTTTTAGAATAGACACCTGTTGAGAAATGGCCGTGTATCTAGAGGCCGATTATGTCACCGAGGGTCAACAAGTGGCACATTGATATAAACATATTTACATGTCAGGAACATTAGCATTTCCCGATTTGGAAGGTGTACCTGTACACGTCTGTGGTTTTTACTGTCTTCCTGTGAAATTCACTACATTTAAGCATGATCATGATAATCACCCGACTTTAATCAGCATAAACTTTAGCTAGGATATGCTGGACCCTGGCCTGAATAGTATTTGACTATTTTTCGTTTTCCCAACTCGAAATATGTTATGGAATTCGCATATAACGTTAGTATCAACAGGGATGAAACGAATTAGGAACCCTTTATCCTAAAGCTTACGACCTTATGGCAAGTCATTTTAATATTTATTCCTAGTTCTTGATATCATGACTTCGAATTCTCGATGTCAAGAAATCGAATTCGTGAAATCAAGAAATAGGAATAAATATTAAAACGGCATGCCATATGACCGCCTAAGCTCAGAAGTAGAGCTTGTCAGAAATTTAAAGAGGTGTTTTACTTTAACTGTTTTATATTATAACAGTTCTGCTTTCGATTCATGCATTATGTCGGTATCTAGATCAACATCACGGTGCAAGAGCTGCCAACCCTTCAGGAGAGTGAGCAGTACATGTGTGCCTTCGACTCGTACGAGGTACCAGCCACAACTATGGGCGGCCAGGTCTCCTGTCTAACGCCTCCTGCGGGGAACGTCCCTCCATTGCCACAAGGCTGTAAGCGTGAAACCATCTTATATTATAACCCTTTCTAAGCCATATGCCTATAAACTGATGCGGTATAGGCATCGTCTTTATTATTTATGAACAAAATCACGGATGCATAAAGAGTTAATCTTGTCAGTTGTTATAGAACTTGTTGATATTAGTTGCAGCTTTTATATAAGTCTGCAATAACTTCATAAATTTGTTGGCGGCAGGAGCGGAACTGGTATCGTATCATATTAATTCTATCTATGTCAGACGAAGATCTGCTCAATGAGCTGTATGTGTATTACTGATGCAAACGTGCTTCGGTGACTCACAAAGAGTTAAAACCCCACACCTCACCTCGTGAAGGTCGTGAATCTAGAAGAATGTTAGAAGATTATGTGACAAATATTACTCATGTTGAAATCATGTTGCCATCACGAATGTAATACATCCAAATATTGTATGAAATATGCAATGCGTGCATTGAACATTCAAGGTAAATATCCCCCATAACTTGAACTAAATGCGCATTACAGAGGACTATATATGTGACGTTAAATTCTTATTAGCGTAGTAGGATCACAAACATGATTAAAAAAAGTCGCTAAAAGATGTATCTGTTATAACTGAGATCATTTCTTTCTGCAGCGGACAATGTACAGGTTACATTGTCCATTGTGTCAAGTGAGACGGGTATCGGCTTCATTAGCACCGTGTTTATCTTCTTCGACTGTAGTGTCATTGAGTCGTAAGTGTATCGAGTATCTGTGTTTAGAAACATTATGACAAGGGACAATTACCCGATCTTGCCATTAAGTGTGAATATCCTACTTGTAGAATACGACAAATATCAAGATACGACATACTTATCTTAGATAGGGTATTGCATGAGGGCAGTATAATCAAAGAACACAAGTCATGCAAGTTCACAAATAGAAGAACCGTTTGTTTGATTTGCTTATTCCAGTACTTTTTTGTAAACAACGGACGCCATGACAAGAAATGCAGTTTCAACAATTTTTTAGGAGCAATATGTGTTTGTGATTCTATGAGAATGATTTTATCAACAAAAGTGAGCCATTGACATATCTTGCAATACTTAAAGATATCTTCATGACTTCGATGTACCCAGTAACCCTTCCTCCCCCCCCCCCCCCCCCTTCTCCAGATGTTCATCGTGTGTGACCAGCCCTTGGACATGTGATTGGTGTGTCTATGACAACAGATGCACCTCTGAGAGTAAACCTGTCAGGCAGATGATACCATTATCATTGGAGAAAACGTACGTCTCCCGTATCAAGCATTTACTCCCAAGATAAAACAAAATCGATACACGAGCCTTATTCATTCTATAAGAGATTTTGAAGGGAAGAATATGCTTTTATGTTAACTTGTTATATATGTGTGTGTTTTTACTCAATTCTTTTATATATTTTATAAAATAAATATTTTATAATCTCCCTTTCCCAACAAAAAATTAATGTAAAAATCGTATGAAATGATGGCATTGTTTTGCCTTACGCATATAGCTTGTAGATAGGCCTATAATTGAATGGGCTTATAGCTACGATGCAATCGCTATACAAGATCTTGAGTTCTCTGAGTGCTGTGGAAGTCATATAAAGGTCAATGCCAAATGAGGTCCATTAAATGTCGTGAATTATTGTTTTCAAACCACCTTAATTTTAGAATGCGATTGGTTCTGGATCACGAGGGCAGAGTTTCTGTCCACAGTTGTTAGGGACTGAACAGGACTACCTCCTGCCAGTGGATATCACATCGGGCTACAAAATACTGGCAAGCAACCTTCCAACAAACCAAGCACTGGTAGGGATTCAAGATTCACGATTCAATTCATTTTTCCACAAAAAAAACAAACAAAAACAATAATTTAGATTCAAGTACAATCAACGAAACAATATTAGACGACGGCTGGAAAGAAATGATGGATGAAACGTAACCCAAATTACTGAAAAGTATTATGGATGCACTTATTAACAGAATCACTCTGAGGTCTGATAACGCGCCAAACATATGTCGTCCTTATCTAACGGTCGTGACATTAATGAAGCACTGCTTCCAGACAAGAGGTTCATTTCAACATGATGCTAAGACTTTCCACCTTTTGTTTTTCGGGGAACGAAATCCTTCATTAAAACCATGTTAATAAAACCACATACCGTCTTCGACTTTGTAGGTGCAAGGCTTTGAATGCATTCTGAACGTCGGAGGGGTGGAGCTCAAGGTTGAGAGTACCGATTACAGTGCCGACTACATAGTATGTGATCCCCGATCTGTGAGTATCGAGTTCGCCCACTTAACTAACATTCGGTGTCTAAATTAATATTGACAATTGTGAGGTGGTTAATGGTGTAGTGTTATACACGAGAGTTACAAAATATGATAGTTTGAATGGGAAAACTCCCGTCTCCCTGGTGTTGAGAAAGGGCGGATGGGAACTGCACCCTAATGTTAAGATTTGAGCTATTTAGTCAAATAACCGAACATAATTCACGATAAGCTACAGATAACTGTCGCATTGTACAGAATACTACCATCTGATCAGTTGATCAGATGGTTCGGATGAGTGCACCATTAGTTAGGAATGAAAGAGTACGTTAAAAAGTGTAAATAGAGTTTGTCTCTTGAAAAGTAACATGTTATGTGTTCGCTGTCATATACAGTTTTCTATTTAGTCTGATAATATACCTGTGGTCAAGAAATATCATGTCTCACTGCAGAATGTATATTATTTTGTCGTCTATCGCAGTATTTCTACGCAGACGACATCCTAACTAAGACAGTGGATGTGACTGTGAGATGGAATGGAATAAACAACGTAGATGACCTTCCAGAAACCTCAGGTATATGTCTTTAAACCCTGATAAAAATACTATGTTTCTTTTTTCATTCTTTTAACCACTTGTTGCTTCGATGTTACAGTGCTAGAAGTGTCGGCTCACGTTTTTTTTTCTTTATGAAAATCATGTGATCGTGATTCTCTAAGCAGTAGTGACAAATGCCCTCTCTTTCGAATAACAATTTATAGTAGATTTCAGTCAGATATAGCACTTATAATTTAATTTCTTTGTATCAAAGTTAAATCATTCGTATCTATCATCTTACATAATCGAATGCAACTTTAGTTATAAATTGGCGTGTGGTTAGTTCTTCAAGGCTTAAGTGTGACCATGGATTGTGTATATTGCTCTCAGGTATAGGGGATATTGGACAAGTTGTTTGATATTCTCTTGTATCAAATGATTTAGCCCAATACTCTGATGAAACGTGTGTGGCATCTCCAAATTTTCTTTCTTCATCTTGCAGTGACTCTATACAAGTGCTCAGTGAACAGCGGCAGTTGTAGTCGTTGTCTCTCTCCAGAGGCAACTCCACCGATGCTACAGTGTGGCTGGTGTGAGACAGACTGTAATGTCTTACAGAGTGACGTCTGTCAGACAACCATCTTTCTGAGTCAAGATCAGAGCTCACAGTGCGCTGGTCCAGTGATTACTGACGTAAACCCACTCTCTCAAAGAACCGTATATGTTTGCGTATTGTTACAGTATTATTTGGCCAGGTCTTGAAAATGCAGCCGTTTTCGGGAGTATACATGTGATGTTAGTATTTGGGGAAACTAAGCCTGATACATGCATATATTGGAATCTAATGGCATATGGCATCGGTAGCATAGGCACTCTATGCCGTCAAGAATACTGGTCAGTATTCAGGTATTAGTTATTGGTTCGTGATTACTGATCAATCTTTTTTTTTTACTTGACGGGGTTTTGTGTGAAAAACCTACCGTTCACTGCTAGCTTGGTTATTAGGTGCTCTCAACTTTGATTTCACATGGGATTCTACTAAGGCATGCTTACAAGAACTTATCTCCTTATCTGCCACATGTGAATTTGTTCACAATTAATACACACAAGTCCCACATAGCTACATTTTACCCGGCACAGGAGTGGTTGATGTTATTCTTGACTATACTTTAGATCTTCCCCCTGTCTGGGCCGATAGAGGGCAGCACCAGACTAGCCATCACAGGAACTGACCTCGGAGTGTCATTCTGTAACATCAGACGCATTTCGGTAGCTGGGATCGACTGCAGTCTCGAGGATACCGACTCGTTCTACGAACCTGGTCAAAGGTACCTTAGGTTTACTCTCCCAGTCACGTAGGAAATTAATTGTTGAAATTTATACGGTACTATTTATTGATGGTACTGAGACGGTTAGACAGACAAATAATCGGAATTTAACATCTTTAAGGAAAAAACATATCTGCTCTTAGCAGTGGGATAAAGTAATTTTTACATACGAAAATGATCACTGATTTCATTCATGAAACATATTTTTAGGCCCTTAAGTAAATGTAACTTTATTGAATGCGGTGTCAGAAGTCTCCTGACGCCAGACTGAGGTCTAAAAGTTAAAAAAAGGTAATTGTAACCGGATACGTCATGACAAGCATCACACAAGAACCATCACATGAGAAATATATCATTTACTAGAAATATGATGTTCGGATTCGTCCATGATCATTGTTGATGAATGCATTCTTGTATCGATGTGCTCTAATCAAATAAAACTTTACATTTTCCCTTATCCCTCGCTTTTTAAAGCTTTGTGTGAGCTTCATGGTAACTGCATGTCCCACCCATGCAACGTTTGCCTGCCCTGTTTGATACAGTTTTGTTGAATCACCTACAGCGTAAGCTGCGTTACAGGCGCATCCACCATGGTGACAGCAGGGAGTGTAGAGATCTTCGTATCACCAGAAATCTGTGGAATTAACTCTACAGTGGAATCTTCTAATACAAAAACGACTACACCAACTTATAACACCACTTCAGCATCAGAAAAAGAAACAAAGACGGAAAGTACGGTGTTACCACCAATGACAAGTGAAACCGGCTCCACAACACAGCAGGTGGATCAAAACCTCAGAAATTCAACCAGTGTTGCGCAGTTCTCATACCAGGTAGTTCCTGTTCAACACTATTTTCAAATAATCCCAGTCATCATATAGCAAACGTGGGACTACGTATATCTTGTTGACATTGGATAGTGATTATGTCGATTGTATTTCCGAGACTGTTAAATATGTCTTTCGAGTTTATTACAAAACTGATTCAGTACATTCACAAACTATCAGCAGTTCTATAATTGTATATGTAGACATTCTTCTTCCTTCATTCTGCATTATGATGTCTTATAATGTATATAGGACAGTAGAAAGGATGCAAGTCTGATAGATGGATGATAGTCTTGCTATCTTCTTTACTGACAATCCAGTGGTTCCTTCATCCCTGTTCCCCACAGGACCCGATTATCACCTCGATTAACCCCAGAGAAGGCCCGGTGGCAGGCGGGACGCGGATCACGATAACCGGAGTCTTCTTGGACACAGGGAGGGATAGATCTGCCTCACTTGGCGACATCGCTTGTCATAGCTTGTAAGTTTCAGTATCGTGTGTATGCTTCCAGATTTAAGACCACCGCAGATGACACGATTGGGCAGTCGTATGTCTTCGACTAGAAATGTGATGTCTCCTTCTTGCACAAATCCAATGAAGGGTCATACTAATAATCAGATCGTGTCGTGTGCGGTTGCCTATAGTTGCTAGTCTTCCAGATTGCTGCGCTTTACACATGACTCTCTCCTCCCCCCTCTCTCTCTGTATTATACTTTATAGAATGGCTCTTCAATAAATTTGTCTATGAAATTGACACAAATGTATTGTGATGCATTTCAGACCTCCACAATTCATCCTTTCTTTCGGTATCATATTTGCATGTTTTATTCACTACTGTTTATCATACCGTGGTTATAATAAAGTAAGCTTTTTTCAAATGCTTTCAACCAGAACCGCCACGGCAACTGAGGCTTCATGTATAACGAATGGTACTGTTAATGTGATGACGGCACTGCTCACAATGACTTTTGACTCAGCGGATAGGACGTCTACGGAGGAGTTCGCCTTCAGGCCGAATCCTGTGATTGATTCCACCGAGGCAATCGAGGCTTTCCTGGCGTAAGTCTGTTTCCCTATGTCCTCAGTAAAATACCTAACATCACAATGTAGACACATGTGTGTGTTGGGGTAAGGTAAGTGAGTAGATGACATTTTTTTTTTGCTTTACATATAAAAGGTATTATTTGGGAATCTTTGCTACTTAAACGTCTTCCATTTATTTTCCTATTGATGACTGTACTAAGAAATCAAAGTCATTACAGGTGTAGACATGTCAGTTGGTATTATGAGGATTCGAGTTTTATCCTCAAGACATTTCATTTTTTTCTTCATTCAGAGGAGGTACTGATATTCACCTCACTGGGACGGGCTTTGATCTCATCCAGAATCCAACGATAATCGTCATATCCCGCACCACTGGGGCAAACAATACTGAGGTGATTTACTACCATTATTTTCAGAATCTTTTATCTGTTCTAAAGATATGGCATATTCTTAGCGCTATTTTCAATGTCACCCAACTTTGGCATTTTAAGTTAATGAGCGTTAAAGTGCATATACTGTACTGGGAAGGCAAAAAACCTTCAAAACGTACTTGTTAGCAATCTTCTTGCCAATGGTCTTAAATTCATGAATTGTCTATTTTAGAAGCTTGCTGTAAGTTATTTCCCCTCAAATAATCTACATTTGGAGTAATGAGCGATTAAATCACAAATCCTCGAAATGTTCGGGCCGAACATTTTGAGGATGTAATCATTAATCATTAATTACTCCATATGTGGATCATCTGGGGGCAAATAACTTTCAGCAAGCTTCTAAAATAGACAATACATGAATTTAAGACCATTTGCAAGAAGATTGCTAACAAGTACGTTTTGAAGGCTTTTTTGCCTTCCCAGTACAGCATATGCCATTATAAACGATGATTTCATTAGAAAAAGCAGGTGATTTTTAAATTTAAACTGTTTTCAACAGTCTACTCTATCTGTCTTGTAATAATACTAATGACAATTACACGTTTTCGTACAAACCAAAGCGTTAAGGTATTTCCCTGGTTTCAAGCAGTCAGTCGTATTCAGCCAGTTCTAAAATGTAATCGATCAAATTAGATTCACGCCGCGCACCGAGTGCCCATGTGCTACATGATGACGAACAAGCATGAGCAAAGACATTGTCCGCCTCAGATAAGGGAAAACGGGTCTTACCTTTCATAAATGCTCATCCTTCTCTCTCTCTCTCTCTCTCTCTGTCGTTCTCAATCTCTCTCAACCTCTCTCTCTCGATCTTTATTTCTCTCTCAATCGATCTTTATCTCTCTCTCGATCTTTATCGCTCTCTCTCGATCTTTATCTCTCTCACTCTTACTCTCTCTCTGTCTTTCTCATTCTCTTTCTATCACTCTCTTCCGCACGCTCTGTATCTCTCTCTCTCTCTCTCTTGCTATTGCTTGTTCTCTCGCACACACACATGCACTCGCTCCTCTCAAATCACTTCCAAATGCAGATGTGCGTGGGCTCATCTACCAAACTTACGTGTCCAACGCCCAGCTATCCGGGTAACGATCTCAGGAGAAGGAAGAGGGACGAGTCATCCATCGTTGCCAACCTCATCATTGATCTCGACGGCTACATAGCCTACGAAGGGGAGATTACCTATCACCCCAACCCTGTTTACTTTGATATCAGCGACACAGACAAAATCGCTCCCATATCTAGGAACCGTCTCCTCGACTTGAATGTAAGTGATGCACCAAGTGCATGGACAATTTTCTGTGTATATTAACTCTCTGTATGCCGTCAATGTTTTTGTCTTTACAAGTAATACACGCAAATCACAAAGAGCAACGCTTATTCTAGCACACACATGGTTAATCATCTCATTGTAGCGAATAGTGTAACTGAATAAAAATATATTTTGCTTCATATCGTGTGCCTTGATGTGCAAATAAAAGATGATGATATCAAGAGGAAAAGGGTGATTGGTATACACTAAATAAAATATTACCTTTTGTTTCAATAGACTATTCTTGTTGTGCTGTCATGACGTCTCTGTATAAATCATAAAGAATCTTGTACGTATAGGGAACCAACTTAAACGTTGCAGGGTCCGCGAACAAGAGCGATGTGAAGATCTTCGTTGGGCCGGACGATGTGTGCATTGTTAAAACACTCGAACCAAACATAGTCCGCTGTAAGTTGCCAGAGACCGAGCCTGAGCCAGGAGTTTACGATGGAACCGGAACAATCAACCTCAACCTACCCGCAATTGTGGTAAGTTATCCGAATGATGTCAAAATCTGAGCATTAATTCTCGTAGAACTGATCTATAAGATGTGTTTTTGTATAACGTTTTCATGTTTCAAAGTTGCATATAAACTTAAAGAACCTCTGGGCCTTCATGAGTTTCACATGTACTCTGCTTCGTTAAGGTTATCCATGGGAACCTGGTGTTCTACCCTGGTTATGTGCAATATGAGTCCGCCCTGCCTTTGGGGCCGATCATTGGAGGTGTGGCCGGTGGCGGCGCCCTTGTTCTGCTCGTGCTCATTATCATTACGGTCGTGTTTTGTCGACGGAGTCACAAGAAGCTGAACGAGAAGGTTGAAGACTTGGAAATGCTGAAAAAGACAATTCAAGGAAGAGTTGAAAAACGTGAGTCTGTATCGCAAAAAACATGGCGTAGTTGGGAGATACTGTCCAGTATGGTTGGGCACTCATGTTTTATGATAGTCGATGGGCTGTTGTTTTGATTACTTCAGAAGTTCATTGACATTTGAGAGGCGTATGATTCAACTATGTTAACCTTGGAAATACAATAAACATCTAATCAACCAAACACTCATGCATGGAGTAAGGCGTTGAGAGTTGCAGTCGTACTATGGAAGCATTAGACAACCATCAAAATCACTGTCGTCATACTGTTGTATTTTATTTCTGCATTGATGACATCTCTTCACATTGCTCAGCCTTCCACGACCTCCAGGCGGACATGTCCGAGGTGGAGGAGCAGCTCCGAGATCTGGGCATCCCATTCGTCAACACCCAGGACTACACCAAGAACATGCTGTTCGCTGGGCTCGACGTCCAGCCCTCTACGTCAGACCCGGAGGTAGGGTGTTATGGTGTTAACTCTTTGCGTTACACATGTAACAATATTCACGAGTAATACACACAATTCCAATACAGCAGTAAAACTCCTCATAGCACAACATACAACGTGATGAATAGCGCGTGCCCAGGCTTCTGAAGATATCACTTATCGTTCTATCATCCTTGCTATCGATGTACTATGGTAATGACTTCTAACCCTAAATATCAGACCATGCCCGATGTAGCGTGTTATGTTACACGTGTCATAGCACACCACCAGTATAGATAGGTCGGCCTAGGTTACAACAAATTCGCTTGATTTCGATTTATTGTATTATCGACATCAGAACCCGAGGTAACATATATTCAGCACTTAATTCATTACACGCCTTATAGCGCAACAAGCGAAGTGAAGACCTGCCTAGGGACCCGATAGGCTAGGACTCCTAGCTATCGTTTTATCGTGTTTTATCGTTCCAATATAAATATGTCTCAAACGTGCGAGTCTATTGGTTTAATCTCCACTCATAATCGGATAGATTCCGGATGTTATCTGCATACTTAGAGACAAATGAATAATGAAACGAGCCTTTGTGTGGTCTTTGAACCCCATGTCACGTTCTGCATTAGCCTCCTAGTACACATACCCCTTTTATCGCATAAACGATCTCCTGAATCATTAAACGAAGCACGACATATCATTTATGTTGTGCTATAAGGCGTAATACGATTGAGTTCCTTCACCATGTTAACAAGCGTGCTAATAAACATCATTTCCATACGATTTAACTGTTGACACCCATCGGCTCATTCGCATACGTGAGATATGTGAGTGGAAACATATGAATATGTGATTGCTTTGTCTCGAAAAGGTGATCGCGCCGGAGGTGGAGAAGACCATGGAGGTGTTTTCTCGACAGCTGATGAACGCGGACTTCCTACTCCAATTCATCCACCAGCTCGAAGACAAACGCAAATTCCATCGAGGAGACAGGTCTAGCTTCGACGATTACAACACATTGATGCATTGCATTAGACTCTTACATGAGGCATATCATTCCCAAAGAGGTTCTTTTGTAATATTGTGAAAAAATCATGCCCGTTTCATTGAATGAATACGTTAATATTATTCATACTTCTCCTTGCTAATTTGGCTGATTATCTGTTTGTTCCTCTTTGTTTCAACTTTCAATCGTGCGAAGACAATCGATATAGTTTCCTGCTTGAATACCGTAAACGAGGACACAAATACTAAAGTTGCCAGTAAACGGAAATCATTGAGCCGCAACGCTAGAAATGTTGATTTCGTTGATTAGTTTGTAACTCTTAGCCATTATGTGACCATCATTGTATTGTGCTTAATGTCCTACTCGTGTACAGGGTCAACATCGCCTCCCTGCTGACCGTGGTGCTCATGACAGAGGGAAAGTTCACCTACTTCACTGGGTAAGCATACGCTATCCTCGGATTAGTGACTGCCCGTCTATACTCACAACATTGCTCGTATTGCCCTTTTAGAGAAAAGCTTATCACTATTGCGTTTTTAAATTGGCAATACTATTTTGAAGAATTATTTCCATGAGAAAACAAAAGGTGAATTATATTTTAAACTAACAAAAAAAAATCATTCAAGTTAATAAAACAATCCTGCCAATTTTAAACGATTTGGAGGCATTTCAACCTTTTCAGCGCGTAGCCAATTGACAGATTTAGGGATCATTTGACCCTTACATTTTGTTTTGAGAAATCATTTCGAGAGTAATATACATACCCAAATGACCAGAATGGATTCATCTGTGTGCAGACGTTGTTGCTTTTTCATTTTATGCATCTGATATTTTTTTTAAATCGATATTCAATTCAATTCAATTCGTTTATTTTCCACAATTGAATTTAAAAACAGTACAATCAATACAAGAGATGTCACAAAAATACAAGAAATACAGTAAAGGAGGTACATGTAATACAATTCAATGTGGAGGGAAGAACAGAGGCCATTAAACTATCAAAGGTTCTTCCCTACAATCAATTACATAAAAAAACAGTCGATACAGATTGCATACAATGTATTAAAAACTGTTGTAACACACACATACACACATACATACGGTTTAACAAATGGTGTGATATGTTTGATATAAATGGGTGGGAAAAGTTATATAAATGAATTAATAATATTTGCTTTTAGTTGAAGCGTGAATATTGGTAGTGAAGAGCATTGGGTTTGAGACTTTGAGAGGTTATTCCATGTAGTTGGGCCAGAATATTTTATTGAGCTTCTTGACAGCTCATATCTATAATTTGATATTCTGAAATCTTCAGATTGTCTAATGGATATTTAACCACATTTTTATTTTGAACAAAATAGGAATCAAATAATGATGGTATGTTTTCGTGTTTGAAAAGGACGCGCCCCCCCCCCCCCCCCCCCCGTCCCCGGGATTTCCGCCCATGTGTAGGAAGAACGAAAGTCACTTTTGCACGCAGTCCCTGAAGCAGTGTACTTACATACAAGTGCATCGTATGGGACCAGTGTAAAGTTGTCGTCTTTTTGCGAATGTCTCATATCAAGCTCATTACTCCGAATTTCACATCAAGCTCACCATGTTCACATAATGTGTTCGCAGATCATTGCATAACTTGTCACATCAAAATATCAGACGAACATTTGGTAGACACATTGACGAAATCTCCATAAAAGAGTTCAGTTCAGTTCAATCTCATTATCATTTCGTGATATCGCGATATCGAAGGTTACAACATCCAACAACATATTTGTGGTACTTGGTGCGGAATGCTGTATTAACATTCATATTGTTTGACTTGCTTCAGAATTCTCTTCAAGCTGCTGGAGGAAGAAATAGAAACTGGTGCAGATGCGGGCCGGCTCCGACCTCTATTTAGGAGGTGAGAAAATTGATTAAGTTTCTCGAACTTCACTTTTGTTCCTCTGTTCATATTTTTAAACAACTATTTTCCTTCCTATAACCATCGTCTCTTTTTTTTTTTTATATATTCCTCACTACATAACATAAGTCTAAGTCTTTCCTTCCATAGTATCACACCTCTCTATCTATCTCTCTCGGTCATCTTCCCCCTTCCCCCTCCCCATCTCTCTCTCTCCCTCTCTCTTTCTCTCTCTCTCTCTCTCTCTCTCTCTCTCTCTATATATATATCTTCCTACCTCCCTCCCTATCTCTTTCAATCTCTCTTCCCTTTCTCTCGCTATATTCCTCCTTCCTTTTTATTGTAATATACATGTGCATTTCCTCCCTATTAGATGTAAGTAGAATCCATGTAAAAATATATATTACAATAAACGTATGAAATAATTTTTCGTAGTTTAATTATTTTCTTTATTTCTCATGCAGAACGGAAAGTTTCGTGGAGAAGTTGTTATCAAACTGGTTGTCTTTGTGCATGTATCACTTTATGAAGGTATGTTTCATCCAGTCGTGTCACGAAAGTCACTCGAGAAAAACAAGAATTATCATGTGATAGATATTCTTTCTTTGTTGTAAACACTCGTCTACAACAAAGTTACCTTCCAATTTTGTTTTGTTACTTGTCTAAGTTGTTCATCGTGGAATTAAGGTTGATCACATTTTTTTAATGAAATAGGATTAAACGTATCAATCGCATTGCGTTACATTCTACATAATTAGCAAACATACTTTGTTGACCTAAAAATGTTGATTTTCCTCTCATCTCTGTGTAATGTTCGTTTCAATACATGATGGATTATTAACTACCATTTCTTAAACTTTGCTTGGAACATGTGACTTACTCAATACTGTGAATGATGTTATCATTGATGTATTTCTGCTGACTATGTATCGTGTTGTTATGTTCTAGAAACACGTCGCGGAATCCCTGTACCTGCTGTACCAGTCCATCAAAGTACAGGTTGAGAAGGGACCTATCGACATCATAACGGGGCAGTCCTACTTCTCTCTCAACTTCGACTGCCTCATGGAGGAAGATGTCGACTTCAGTGAAGTGGTAAATTGAGAGGGATGTTCCAAGTATAACCCTGATCGCTGGATACAACAACGTAATATCATGAATACATTTTGTGTAGCATCCCTGCCCTGGCGAGTATTCCTTGCCCGGTGCACGATATCAATACTGAATCAAGATGATTCATTATAATCGTTCCAAGTGTGACACAAGGTACAGATAATTTACGTATTAAACGCTCACTACGTTTCCCCTCTCCACTTCCTCGTCTTTTGGCAGACCCTCTCCGTGGTCGGGAGCAAGGGCGACCACGAGTACTACGTGACTGTGCTAGATGTTGACTCCATCACCCAGGTCAAGCAGAAGATTCTCGACGCGGCCTACCGCAAGAAACATTTCGTAAAGCAGAGCAGGGCGCATGAAATGGACCTCCGTGAGTGTCTCGCGAGACGCCTAAGGCCACCGCAGACGACACGGTTATGCTGTTGTAAGGGCCTACGACTGGAAAAGTGACGTCACCTTCTTCCACAAATCCAATCAGAGTGTCGTGCGAATCAGCCAGTCGCAGAATCGTACGACTAATCGGATCGTGTCGTATGCTCAGGCCTTTTACCACTTCAAGTAGTATGAGAGTAGAAATATAGTTGATTCAAGTGACGTAACTTTGAAAATTGTACGAGTTGTCGTGCTTCGGTTAATGTTTACCTTTAGCAGAACATATCATTTTAAAGATATGGAGCTCTATCGGCATTTGCCAAATCGTTGGGTCCAAATTGCACGCGGTTGTACAATAGGAGCACAATGACATAGACCTGGTACAAGTGTTTTATACATCCTCCCCCACCTTCTCTCTCTCTTTCTCGCTCCCCCCCCCCCCTCTCTCTCTCTCTCTTCTCATCTCACATACATTTTAACGAATTTATACGCTTTATTTACCTATTCGAACGACTGATATGTATTCCTTGCGTAGTGTGGTATCAGAAGACGGGCGGACAGAAAATTCTGCGAGATCGGGATGATTCCAACGCTTACCTTGACAACTCACGGGATCTGTACATCAACACCGTCAAGAGCTACGGGGTAAGCTGCTGAATGCATATAATCAAATAGGAACTCATGGTATGGGGTATAATTGGGCGCTTTTAATGAATTGCCGTTCTGCAATGGCCAGGGGTCACATTCTACTCTTATTTTACAATCGCAGAAGACAATTGAATTATATTTTCGTTGAAAAGAAACGAAATCTAGACCGCGGCGAGGACGGAAGAACATTTCGGCCAATAGTGTTTACCACTAATACCCCTTGCCTCTTAATGAGAGCATAGAGGGTAGATCTGTGCTCTGTCGTTGATAATAGGTGCGATTGTAAAGTTGTTTCATTTCATTTGTTATATAACAAATTGAATGAAAAGGTTCACCCATTTTCTCTAATAAAACGCAAAATGTAATTTACTTACAACGCCATTGACGAATTGAATATTTTGAACCATTTATCGTGATAACTTGATAGCCGTTTTGATTACGTCAAAAGTGAGCAACATGAACATTCATCGCCATTATGACGTGGTCTTCTATCCAGCTGAAGGCAGACAGTTGTGTCGCACTGGTCGGGAAGACGGCGAGTTCGAGCAACCCATCAGACATCTACGAGCCCGTCACTCCCGGCGTCCAACTCTTCCACACATGTGAGCGCATGAGTCTCTATGCACTTCGAGTGTTTTTCACGTATTTTGTATTGTATTGTATTTAGGAAACATCACTGATGTTTATCGATATTCTGTTTACAATCAGAATGACTGAATAAGTGAAAGCTATTTCAGGTGAGAGAGAAGTAATATATAGAGGAGAGGGGGCGGATGTGGAGGGCACTCATTGCCGAAACGGCCTGGTATGTCATCAACTATTGTGCAACGCAATCATATTTTCTCTTTCTAGACGCTGAGTTCTCCGGTTCCTTTGACGTCCGAAGCAGATACTACACCCGAATACAGACCCAGGTAGACACAGGGCAACGATTCATGCACCTGGTAAGTTTGGTTGACATGGTTATCCCAGCTGCTACATGGGAGTAGTCTTACACACATATTGAAGATGTACAGGTGATGTCCTCTTGAAGCTTGCTCGTGTCATAGTAAGAAATAGACATTTGTGTTCATTTGTCTGTAAAGTGTATGGTATTTGAATGAATGTTATACAAATTGTTTTCTAACTACATTTGTATTTGTTTCTTTCTATGTTATGTCACTTGTGAATTCAAGTAGCAGTTCTAGAATATAAAAAACAATGAAAAACATTACACAAAAAATACAGAAATTCATAAAAATATTGTATTTCTGTACATAACGCGCCCGGAATACTTTTTTCATATTTAGTCATTACTAATTTGCATAAGCATGTCTAATAATTCAAGCATGAATCAACACAATTCCATAATGAGCAACCTCTTCTTAGAGCTGAAAACCTCGAAACAGCAATTTATGGACCACAATAGGCACCAAAATATGAAAAGTCTATTTTTTGATAAAAAATAGAATATTTGCATAATCAATTATGAATATATTATAAATACAATGAATATTAGTATTTTCGACTATGTTTTGTTTTAGAGGACATGGCAAAGGATGCCAAATTGTGTGCCAAATGTGTGCCAAATTTGGTTGCCATCGGACGACCAACAACTGAGATCTTGGGGGGGGGGGGGGGGGGCGCCAAAAGCCCCCCCCCCCTCCCAGTCTTTCCAGCCTCAAAAATTGCCCAGTCTTCTTAGGGTTAACCCTTGCACTAGACTCATATCAATAGTATCGTATTATGGTTATACGATTTGTACTCGTAGAAATTGTATAACCGTTTATTATCTGCATTTATCAAACCAATTTAATTTCAGGGTGGACTATTCCTTTAATGAGCGCAGCTTTTGTTAGCATGATATAATTAAAGGAAAAGGGAAGACGTGGTAAAGAGTACTGGACTCGTCGGGGATGCATTACCGGTCTGCCATGATCATTGTCCAAATCTTGTCCAATTTAATTATGCCAGGAAGGAAAAGACAAACTCGTTGAAATTAAACAAAAGCCAGACACGGCAATGACGACAGAAAGGTTCCAGCATAATGATGGACCATACTCATGTCCACTCTAACCCTTGCCTCTTATCAATATCATCGCATTATGGTTATATGATTTCCACTCGTTGAAATCTCCCGCTTCTTAGACGGACTTGGTATCTAAATTCAGTTGCATTGATTTTCTTCTTGGTTGTAAAGATTCGGGAGGAACAGATGCTGACGGTCGCAGACTCGGTTGCTATCAAGCTGGACAAGGAGTTCAACGCACCACGCCTCCTGGTTACCAAGGTCCGTACGACACACTCTCCTGACTATAGGTTGACAGGGGCAATCCGATAGGGGTGTTCCAACTATTGTCCAAACCATGAAGTGCTTTTTTTATTTCTCATATCTGCATTTTGTGAAAAATTCTTACAATTTTCTGTATGATCGTAATGCTGAAGCAGGAAATCGACCACCAAAGTTTTACAACATTATTTATAATTAAAGACAAAAAAGGTCATTGCAGAAACATCGAATCACGTGTAAAGAATTATGGACTGTTGAATCAATCTATTTCTATAGTGTTCTGTCTCCTTCTTAGTTGGTAAATGTAATGAAAATTTATTTTACAAACATAACCCTGATCACAGGATGCAGAAATGTATGCGGCAAGTCAGTATCTCCACTCCCTGTGTGAGTACTAAAGAAAATTCGTTACCTCCTACAAGGAACCAATTGATACTATAGAGTGGAATGCGGCAATGTTGGTTACGAATCCTACTGGAGGACACAAGTTGATTGATAAGATGTAAACCTGGAACCTCGAGATCTTCATTCATCATTGACGACCACTTAACCACAATCTTTTGATTTTCCGTCTTTCAGTGGGCGATCGAGCCCCTGCTGAACCGCTTCTTGACAGCCATCTTCAAGAAGCCCGAGCTGACCCCACCGACCATCAAATACCTCTTCGACTTCTTCGACAAGATGGCCGCCAAGCACTGCGTGGATGAAGGGAGTCCGGAAGAATGCGCAGAGGCATGGAAGAGCAACAGGTATGAGAGGACACATGAAAATGAAGGAATAAAGGAAAGAAAGAAAGAAGGAGTGAACAAGTATTAGATATCGAGTGAATGAATGAAAAAATGTAAGACTTATTACCGTGAAGGTGCGTGAAAGAGCAACTGGTGTGAGAGGATAGCTGAGAAAGAAAAAAGAAAGGAAGGAAAGAAAGGATGAAAACGGATTGGATAATACGAAGGAATGAATGGATGAAGCACATGGTGAAGAGCCAGTAGTTATGGAAGAGCTATGGGAGAGCAGCTAAAAATTAAGGAATAAAGGAAATCTAAATTTTTAGAACGTTTTGAATAATGAGTGAGTGAATAAATGAAGATGTGTGAAAGAGCAACAGGCTGGTATGGATCAGAGACCACCAAATCGATCATTACAATCATGATGATTGGAAATCATTAATTGATCAAGAAATGCCCAGTAAGCTAATGAATGCCGAGTAAACAGCCCATTGAAATGAATTGACAGCACTGTGAATTGATCAAATCAAGCGTATTTAAAGAGAGAAAAGGAATTTCTAAACATTTATTACACGATATTAGACAACTTAAATATCAAATTAATGTAACAAGCTCATGAACTTTCATCGCCAAGCATTCATCAACGAATTCCCTCTTCGCAGCCTACCCCTGCACTTCTGGATCACGACCCTCACCCACCCGTCCTACCTGTTCGACATGCGGCAGGCCCGATCAGCTGACCAGAGCGTGTCGGTCATCGCCAACATGCTGGACAATGCCTGCAAGAAGATCATCCCAGAGAACACTCAGGTACCATGGATACGGGGTAGTTCTGGGCCTCTTCCGCTTCCATTTCATCATCTTCTTAATTTTCTTCTCGTGTCCCTCATTCTTCAAAACATCCTTCCGTTTATGGTTCCTCTCTGTTTTCTTCCAATCCATTTGTTTTTCTTCGTCTTTTGCCTTTGAACCTTGGCCTCGACAAATCCAAGCCATTGGAAAGCAATGCGGCTGCACAAATATATGAACACATTACCATGCTGCCTCTGTCCCTTCTCCTTACCAGGACTCTGCTCTGAGCAGGGTGCTGTACTACAAGGACCTGCCTACCCACATCCAGTCGATCAGTGAGTACTATGAGAACATCCAGAGACTGAAGACACCACCCCAGGCCGAGCTTGATGAAGCCTTCACTGAAGTCTCACAGGTATGCGCCAGTTTACTTGACTCCATACCAAGCATGTATGTACCAGGAAAACCTTTTCTCTATGGGATTTTTTGTACATTAATGGTAAAAACCCCCCATATCTGGCATGTAAAAGGTTAACCAGTTGTAGCCAGTTTACATTTTTATGGTTAGAGGTAAGGCGTAAAAGTAATAATGATTATGGGCAATAATCACGGTACAACCGTTCTGCCGTTAATTTCAACGATTTTTATCATTTGGGCATTATTTCTTCCAGGTATCACGATATCAAACTTGAATGGAACTAATGGCTTTAGAACTCCATTGTTTACGGGTTCATTCGACTTTACCACTACCCCCCCCCCCCCCCATTACCTTTCAAGTTAAAGTATTCTCATGTGCAAAATGTAGTGAAAGTGTAACACAAAATGCATTACTCTAAAAAAAATCCAAATCATTTCTTTCTCTTCACCAAGCTCCATTTGAATTGGAGTGATTAAGCAGTGTCGCTTATGCAAATTATATTGATTTGCATTGACAAGTGCGGAACGATGCCACGGTTTATTGCTAGTATTGAATCTCTCTCTCTTTCTTGACCACGATGTGTTGACAGGAGTTCGCTGGGTTGTTCAGTCGAGTTGGTACACTCCGGCAGCTGTATTACTACACAACGGAAATGGTAAGTAGAAATCACGTGATGATGATTACATACAACATCAAAAATTATGTCACTTGATAGATCGAATGTTTCAGTGCATCTTAAGGCCACTGCACGACACGACACGATTTTACCACAGTTATGCAGTTGTAAGGGCCTATGAATACAAATATGACGTCACCTTCTTGCACAAATCCTATGACCGGGTCGTGTGGTTCAGTGTGTTGCAGAGTCGTACGACCGATCGGACTGTGTCGTCTGCGGTTGCCTTAAGAGTGGGCTAAGACAGAAGTTTCACAATCCAAAAGTCTGATATGGTTACATAGCTACTTTCCTCCTTGTCCCCTTTGAACTCGAATTTGAATTCGGAATGTGGGAGGGGGGGGGGGGTAAAAAGTTTTCTTTAGTTCAGGGGATAAGTGGATGGACCCTTCTCCCCCGAAATAAGAAATTCAATTTGATCCTTTTTGTATGTATGTGTTGTTAATCAGTTTGGTATAAAGATGATAAGTGGAAGTAACGTTGGTGATGATGAAGATATTCAATGTGAAATACTCAATCTTCCTTGCAAAGAACAAGTCATATAGCTTATGAAAATATATATTTTTTTTAAATAAAGACTTCGTGCTATACCCATGCTTCAGTACAGGGGTTTAATTTTGAAGAAATTTGACAAAATATCCCCTAAAAATGTATTACATTTGTGGGTAAAGTCATTATTATATTTGTGGGTGATTCAAAAGTATTATATTTTTGGGTAAAGTGCGATTATTACATTTGTGGGTAGATATAACAACCTCCCTTTTGCTTATTTTTCCTCTTCACTCTCTTCCATTTTCTTTCATTGTTCGCTTTCTCTGTTTGTCTTCTTCTTTTTCCTTTGAATCTTGCCGATGGTTCATCTAAGCCATTGCAAAGCAATGCGGCTGCACAAATATATGAACACATTACCATGTTGCCTCTGCCCCTTCTCCTTACCAGGACTCTGCTCTGAGCAGGGTGCTGTACTACAAGGACCTGCCTACCCACATCCAGCCAAACAGCGAGCATTATGAGAACATCCAGAGACTGAAGACACCGCCCCAGACCGAGCTACATGAAAACATTAATTCAAATTGATTTGGTGAAATTGAATAGACTACCAGTAACAATTAAGCATGCTTATCTTACACAGTACACGGTACATCTTGCATCTCTTTCTATTTCGTGGTTTATGTTTATAGGTGCAAATTACGCTGTACAATCCTATATGAAAACTGAAGATATGCAAAACATGTAGTCCCTCCATACTCTCATAAATCGATTTGTTTAATCATCGCAAATCTCTCTTTTTTTATCAAGCTAGCGTATATTTAAAAACATGTTTCATGGGAATATGTTTGTTCTTTCTTTCGTCTTTTCCAATTACAAAGATTACTTTGGTAAATAAATTCTACAAATGAAGAAACACATGTGAAAGCTAACGTACCAATTGTAGAGATATTTCTATATCCTACGGTTAATATCTTAGAATCATTAGTGATATGATTAAAAAAGAGATATATGTGTTGCATCTTATGCAGAGAAAAAAAGGTAGCGTGCATTGCTTTGTACAGAAAGCTTTTTTTGTTTTGATAAATGCATTTACATTTAAAACCTGACGGAAATATATTTGTGGGGATTCAAATGATGAGATAATCCGTAGAACAATGGTATAAGCTACAGTAAAATTTAATTGAGACATGGAGTGTAGAAAAATATTGTAATTCGTTAATACTTTGTTACAATGAGTGCGTAACGTCATTGGAGAATACTTGTAAATCATGCTGATACGTAAGTGGTGTATTTAAAGTGGTGGATGTACATACAACATGCAGCTCGATATAAACATATGCTGTATATATAAACAAATATATTATAATTGGCCGGGGGATATTAACATAAGGTTTGTAAGTGACATTCCTTCTTGCGAGCATTCATTACGCGAGTATTGTCGTGTCGTACATGCAGACTATCACGACTAGTGTATTTTTATATTGCAAAACTACAATTTACCGTAATACACAGAGCAATGAATATCATTTGTGTTTATATAGTATGCACGAATGCAGTCTTTTGAACGATAATAAATACCAGTAATAAATACATAAATACTTTTAAATCAAATTCCCCGGGGTGTTCACTTTCATGATTTATGTACCCATGAGGAGGTTAGGCTATGTTTTAAGATCAGCTAATTGGTAATCATAGTGATAATGTTGTTGCCTATGAAAGTGACATGTTGTACATTAAAACTCCACGGAAACAAGTTATGAGCGCTAATCAGTGTATTAGTTGTCATTGCAGTTACAATAATGTGGAAAAGTTTCTGTAATGTCTCATTATTTATTCATGCTATGGCCATCGTGATAATCATGAGCGTGTTTGAAGCGTTACTTAAGCAGACACGATTCCTTGAGATATACAGGATAAATATTAAGTTTGAATTCAGTAATATGCCCCTTCTACAGAGGCAAGACAATTGACAGACCATTGCTTGGTTAGATCCCTACGAAGTCTCCAGTGCCCTAAAGAAAGTGGGCCCTGTTGAAACGCTCTTTGATATCTTTGAACGCTCATTAGAAAACAAACCTGACAAATTTACGAGTAATTACATGAAGATTTTTGGCTGAAGTAGTCTTAAAGATCATTCACAAGAGCAGTGCGACTGTTGAGCACTCATTGAGAGCTCGCTGAACGTTCACTGAATGCCTGCTTCCTCAAGAACCGCTATGGTAAAGACCGTGGCAACGATGTCGCTTCTTGAGAGAACACTTGAAAATAATGGCATGAATGGAGGACCGTGGAGATTATTGTGTCCTCACCGATTACTGTTGAGAGAACTGTCAAATGTTGTGGTAGATTTAATGGCTTTTAACCAGTCTGCTCTGTGTGGAAAGGGGTATCGGTGAATAAACCAAATCAATTTAAATACTCAGTATGTCAAGTTGCCGGTTACATCCGATCGATCTTGTTCAGCGTTGTGAGAAATGGTTTCCAATCAAGGTCTTACTTCGGTAGCTCCAGCGGTAGCTAAATGTAATAAACTTTTCTTGCAATAAAACCTGCAATTAGTGATTCGAAGTTTCATTTCAGTATGTGTCATACAATAGTTTTATTCTGTACACATAGCGTACTATATTGCGACAGAGCCATCTATAAACAGAGTTTGGCCAACTCGGTTTCAATAGGACACAACATGGCGCGTGTTGCTATGTTGTAACCGAATGAAACCGAGTTAGTCAAACTCTGTATATAGATGGCTCTGCATTTCGACGAGTTCTAGCGCCCTCGTAATACCGCAGGGACTATTCACCTGGGGCACTTTGGGGCTGCCACCAGGTGCCCCTGAAAATATTTTGACATGCCTCTATATCTAATATTGTTCCAAATATGATTTTAAACATGCCAAGTGCACAGTTATTCACCTTATCCACCCCACTAATGTGGGTTGGTAAGTGCATGGGTTTGAATGTCTGTCTGTATGGGGGTATGTGTGTGATGTGTACGTCTAGTTAACACAAATACTGCTCTAAGAGAATAAAGACAGTGGAAACAGACAATGTTTTCAGTTAACACAGTCAAGTTTTTAGTTCTAACACATAAAAATATTCCCTCAGGAATAAGACGATCGGGCCTTGGTTTCGATGATTCCAAAAATGAAATAATTGGGTCTGGAAAAAAGACTACGTTCTTATTTTTGAAATTTTCGGGTCTGGAGGAAAGACTAGACTCCAATGTCACGTTATTTCACAGAGAGAAGGTGATCGGTCCTATAATTGGGTCTGGAATAAAGACTGCGCGCTATACCGATCCATCAGTACAGGGTATCAGTTTTGAAGAAATTCGACAAAATATCCCCCTAAAAATTATTACATTTGTGGGTGGTTCAAAATTATTACATTTGTGGGTAAAGTGCATTATTACATTTGTGGGTGAAATTATTACATTTGTGGGTAAAGTGTTATTACATTTGTGGGCGTTATTACATTTGTGGGTAAAGTGTTATTACATTTGTGGGTGTAACACCCCCCCCCCCCCCCCCCACCCCCTAAGCAAAATAGCTTTATCAAAGAAGTTTTGGGCCGAATAATTTGGCAGGATTGTTCCTTAAC